>JAFNEN010001238.1:0-55109 GCA_019343175.1 Oedothorax gibbosus
CACGTTTTTTATCAAATTTTACACCCCAAAAACCCCTTTTTTTAAAAAAAAAAACAAAATTTTTTTTAGTATTCCAAATTTTTAAATTAAAGCTCATTTCTTCTCCACTTTTTTTCCCCCTTTGCCACAAACAAAAAACCCCCAAAAAAACCCCTCCGTCGACAGAAAAAATTTCCCGATGAGTACCCAATCCCCTTTTTCCCCCCCCTGGCCCCCCCGGGGTACGTCCCCAAAAATTTTTCCCTTACGACGACATCGCAATGTTGACGCCCCGACCAAAATCTGTGGGGCGTTTTTTAAAAATTTAAAAACCCCCTTTCCCCCCCCCCCGGGGGCCCAAAAGGGGGTTTTTTCAACATCACCGGGGTTTTTGGGGCTACCCATCGCCGGGGGGGGGGAAACCCCCAAAAAATTTTCCCTGAGGGTTTCTCGTTGGGGTTTAAAAAAAGAGCTTAGTGGAAGGGTGACACTTTTTAAAAAAAAAAAATTTTTTTTTTCAAGGAAAAATGTTATTTAAAAATTTTTTTATATATAAAAACCCAAAAATTTCCCCTTTTTTTTTTTAAACTTTAAGGGTTTTTTTTTATTTTGTTTTTAAAAATTTTTAAGTGCCTTTTTTAAAAAGGGGGTTTTGTGCAAATTTAATGAAATTTTAAAAACTCAAAATTTTTCCCTTTTTCCCCTTTTTTTTTTTTAGACGTTTTTTTTTTTTTAAAACTCCCTTTATTGTCGCAGTAGGCTAATGGCCCAAGGGCTAATGGGGACGGGTTCATAATTTTGAAACCCCAGTCAAGTGGCCCAGCCCAAAAACTGAAAAGGGCCCCCCAAAAACAAATTTTTTTAAAAGGGGATATATATTTTTCCCCGGGTCCCCCCTTTTTGGGGCCGTTTTTTCCGTGCACCCCTTTTTTGGCCCCGGGATATATTCCTTTTTAAATTTTTTTGGGGGGGCCCCCAGAGTTCAAATAAAAGGAAGTTATTTTGGCAATGCCCCCGGGGGGCAAACCCCGGGGCCGTTTCCCCTACCCAAAAAACCCCGTTTTTCCCACTAAAAATTCCCATCCCATCTGTTCTTTTTGGGTCTCATAAAAAAAATTTTTTTACGAAAAAATTTTTTAAAAAAAACTGAAATTTATTGGCCCCATTTTTTTTTTTCAAAAAAGGGTTTTGGGTTTTTCACGTAAATTGGGGAAAACCCCCCCCAAAAAGTCAAGTCAAAAATCCCAAAAACCGGGGTTTTTTTGGGGAGGGTGGGGGGGAGGGGGGGAGCGAATGACCCCGAAGGTATATTTTCCCAAAAAATTTGGGGCCCTAGGGCCCCGGGGCAAAAGTAGCCCCGTTTCGGGCCTTTTAAAGGGGGCCCCCCCTAATAAGTAAAAGTCAAAAAATGGGGGGCCCCCCGAATTTTCCCTCAAAATCAAAATAAAAAAAAAAAATATAAAGTCTTTTATAGAAAATTTTTTTTGAAATTTTAAATGGGGTTTTTTTAATTTTTTCCCCGGGGATTTCCCCCTTTTTTTAAAAAACCCCTTTTTTTATTGTTTTTACTTTAAAAAAATAACCCAAAAAGGGGGGGTTTAGACAGAAAATCCATTTTTTTTTTTTAAACTGAAAAAATTACGCCCCCTTTTCCCCTTTAAAAAAAATTTTAAGGGGGTTTAAAAAAGGTGATCCCCTTAAAAATGGAAAATTAAAAAATAAAAAAGCCCCAAACCCCCCTCCCCGTTTTTTATAAAAAAGTTTGAGAAAAAAAATTTTAAAAAAAAGGGGGAAAAAAATTTTAAAAAATTTTTTGATGGTTTTTATTTTAAAAAGCCAAATTAAAAAAATTAATTTTTATTTAAAAACATATTATTATAAGCCTTTTTTTGTAATTTCCCTTTTTTAAAAAATTTCCCCATTTAAAGTTTTTTCCAAATTTTAAAAAGGGGCCAATAAGTGTGGGAAACCAGCCCCCCACGTAGTAATGTTACACTAAAAATTTTTTTTTATGTTTCACCCAAAAAAATTTTGAGTAGGTTTTTTAAATTTCTCCAAAAAAACCCCCTTTTTTTCCGGGGGCGGGAAAAATGCAAGGAAAAATTCCCAAAATTTTTTTGGGGCCCCCCGTTGCAAAAAAACCCAATTTAAAAACCCCCCAAATTTTGGGGGAAAAAATATTGGGAAAAATTTTTTTTTTTTTTCCCCCTCAAAAAAGGAAACTTTTTGTTGCGATTATTTCCCGTTTTAAAACCCCCCCCACGGCAAAAATATCCAGCCCCTTTTTTTCCCTTAAAACCCCCTTTTATAGGGATAGAGTAACATTTAGTTAAAAGTTTTTGTTTAAAAAATTAAAAAATTTTTTTTTTAAAAAGAAAACTGTTTTTTGGGTTAAAATTTCCCCCTTTTAAATTTATTTTATTTTTCATTTTAAAAAAATTTAACAAAATTGGGGTTTTATTTATAGGGGGCCCCCAAAGAGTACATTTTCTCCCCCCCCTTGGACGGTTTTTCCCCATTTTATCTTTTTTCCCCCTGCCCCCAAGGTTCCTCCCAGGGCGGGGCCCCTTTTTTACCTCTTTTCCAAGGGGGTTACCCCGGGTTCATATGTCCCCCGGGTTTAGGGAAAAAAGGGGGGAAAGGATACTTGTCGGGGGACATTTTTTAAAAAAAAAGCTTTTATTTTTTAAAACAAAATTTTTTCCAATTTTGCAAAATTTTTGTTTTTTCAAACCTACCCCCTTCTCCTAAAAAAGTGAAACAAAAAAAGGGGATTACTTTCAAAATCCTTGCAGGGTGTTTTCGGGGAAGGTCCTTTTTAAAATTTTTCACCATAAAAATCATTTGGTTTTCATTTTGTTTTATTTTTCTTTTGGAAAAACTCTTGGGAAAAACCCGGGGTTTTTTCCAAAAGGGACCAAAAAAATAAACCCCAAACCCCCAGTTTTGCCCCAGAAAAATTTTAATTTTTTTTGGGGAAAAGGGGGTCTGTTTTTTAAATTAAAAAGGGCCCTTTCTATCAAAAACCCCCTTCCCCTAAGGGCTTTTCCCGATATTTTCCCCAAAAAATTTCAATAACCCCCGTGGAAAGTTTTGTTTTCCCAACCCCAATTTCATATTTTTTTTTAAAAGGGGAGTTGGAAGTTACTTCCCCCAACTTCATAAAAGGCCCAGTGGGAAAATATACTTCCTCAAAAATTCATATAAAGATTTTTTAAAGTATATTTTCCCCACCAGCCCCAATAAAAAGGGGCCCCTTTTAAAATTTCTTGCACAAACTTCAATCCCTTTCTAAGGGAAAATTGGAAATATTCTCACCAATTTTATAAAAGGGCCCCAGTAAAAATATACTTCCCCAATTTTCATTTTAAAGGAGTGGAAGATACTTCCAATTTCAAAAAAAGCTTTTGGAAGTAAGGGAGAGGGGGGGCCCCCAATTTGGAACCGGGGGGAAGGGGGAAAAGGGGGCCCAAAAAAAGGGGAAAAACCCCTATTTTTTAAAAATTTATTTTTACCTACACCCCAGAAACCCAGTTCGACTTCATTTTTTTTAATTTGGGGGGGATCAGCCTTTTAAGGAAATTGCTTTAAAGATAAACGGGAAAAAATTTGTTTTTTTTTTGGGAAACCCAAAGAATTTTTAAAAAAGTTTTTTTAATTAAATTTTTTAAAAATGTTAAAAAAAAACTTTTTAAATAAATTTTAATATAGTTTTAGGTATACACAATCCTATGGGGGCAAAAGCATGGGGTTTTTGTTTGGATCATATATAAATAAAAACACTGGGGGTCTAAGGGGGACAGCAACTATGGGGTCTAATGGGACAACAAAAAAAAAAGTAATTTTTTCTTTTCCCCCCTTTTTTCCCAAAAAAAAAATAAATAAACTTATATCTTATCCCGCCCCAAAAATAAAAAAAAATTTTTTTAAAACCCCAAATTGCACTTTGTTTTTTTTCACCCTTTTAATATGTTTCTAAATTTATCAGACTTAAATTTAAGAGTAAAATAATTTTAAAAAAAATTTTATTTATATTTTTTTAAAATTTTTAATTTTGTTTCCAAATTGGAAAGTTTTTTTCCCTATAATTAAAAAAATTTTAAAAAAAATTTCCCTTTCAGATGCCTAAAAAAAAGCTTTTTTATAAAAAATAGGGCTCGGCTTCTTTAGTAACTGGCCCCGGAATTTTTTTAAAAAAAAAAAACACCATGGAATCACGGCAATTGAAACAAGAAAAACGGCATAAGAATTTGCTACGCCCTCTCAGTCTAAAGTTTTTGTATAAATGGGAATAAGAGAACAAAACCTGAGAAAACAATGGCTTTATGAATTGATTGATGGCTTTATGGCTTTATCAATTATGAAAAATATACTTTATGAATGAACGTCATAGCTTTCTCTAATACGAAGTACTGAAAGCAACCCACGTTTAGATCTTGCTACAAGCTACAACAAGACAACTAGGCAAATATTGAGAAGTTTTCAATTAATCTTATTGAGTTTTATGATGAGATATGCTTTGAATCGCATAGATGGATGAATATTAAACTGTGGATGAAACCAGCCCTGCTCGACAGTTCAAGTTCCTCCTCAAGTACTCACGCTCGGAAAGGTAGCAAACATGTACAAGCCATATTCCCTGATGAAATAGAGGACAAGTTTTGGATAAATTTAAGAAGACTTGGTTTTCTAAAATACTCGTCTAGTGAACTCTGATCAAAAACTATGCGAGCATTATTGATTTTCAGTTTTAACTTTGATTTTTCACTTTCCAGCTGAATGTATAAATGTTCAAAAAAATTTCATTTCTATATAATTATGTATTAGTGTTTGCCTTCAGATTTTATTTTCCAGGGCCCTTTCTAATTGATTTATTTTACCTTTTTTAAAAACTTTGTTTAAATTTTAAGACACTAATCTACCATGTACGTTAGCTTGGCAAACTGTCCCATTGCCTCCCCATATGGGGTTAATGGGACAATTACAGTTTGTAAAAGTGTGTTCCAATCTATAATATGGAAATGTTGTTAAACCGTTGATAGAATTTTTTTATTTAAATGAAAGTTCACGTTTATGAGCTGTTAAAAAAATATTTAAATTCTCACATATTTATTGAAATGCATTGTGTTTTTTTAAAAAATGTCCCAACTAGCCCACTCCACCCTACTTTAAACCAGCTACATATAAGGCAGTTAGGAAAGATACTTCACACAAACTTCGTAGCTGCCAGTGCGCGGTGAAAAGCATCATGTACTACCTTCAATAACAAAACTAAATAAAATTGCGATTTGTAAATCAATCTCAAGCAAAAAACTATTTTAAGGAAGAGTAACACCAGAAAAAACAATTGCTTTATAAAAAGTTAAGCAAATATTAATTGGGTATAATGGTTATGTTGACTTATCGTCGCATAGAAATACACGAGGGCTATTGGCGACGGGCATATAATTTAGATCCACAGTTTTCGAATGACGAGCCTACACCTGAGTAGAAATATAGTTTGTTTTCAAAAAATTAGTATTTAAATTTTATATAGCTGTTGAAGAATTAAATTTTCCTGATTATATTTAAATACAATATTTAAAGTGGCATGCATACACCTGCGATGGAAAAGTTTAGACAATGACCGTATTTCAGCTGTAAAATGTAAAATTTCTGATAGCAGAATTACAAAAAAAAAAACCCTAAACATATTTTTAAAAAAATATTTGAAGATGCTATAATGAAACAATCAATTGTTCTGTTTTTTGCTATTAGCAATAACCTTTTTTTTCAGTAAAATAAAAACTTTGTATGATGCAAAAGTTTAGACACAAATACCGAGGATTATGCTATTTGTTTAAAGTCGATAATGGCTTCCAATTTCGCAATTTATGGAGGAATTGTATTTTTTACATATGATAAAATTAAAAAAAAAAAAACGATGAACTAAACAGATTTAATAAACAATATTGGTTCAATTTTACACCCAAACCAGACACAATATAGCCACTTCTTAAATCTTATTTCACATGATATTTGCTTCAAATATACACAATTTTAAAACATGTTGTAAATGTACGAACCGAATGCCATACCAGTCTATCACCTCCTTAAAGTTAGATCCACAAATCGTGATTTAGAAACATGCATTGACCGATTTCTTGCAGAGAAAAGTGACAGTCTTTCCCATATACAATCACAACACATAGGAGATAGTCTTCTTTTTTTTTTTGCACTTAGTACAATGTGCACGAGATATCACCTCTTCAAAAAAACGACCAAAACAAAGTGTCTCATTAACGTTAATTCCCTCCACATCATATAAACGTACCGCCTTGATGCTAGAGTTTTTGAGGGAAAAACCGGGGTGCCTATTTTTCAAAATATGCTTATTTTTCAATATGTTCGGTTTTAAACTCGAAACATGTTTTTTTTAATAGCATAAATGAGAACGGTTAAAATGAAATCGGTTCAAAGAAACCAGTTTTTTCTCAAGCAATTTCGAAACTTTCCAGTATAACGGAAAAACTTTCGTAATGGGTTTTGAGGGAATTCATTACGTTAAAATGACCGATTTTTTTTGTTGTTTTTGAAGATGGTGAACCATCTTGCATTGTACAAAGTGCAAAAAAGAAAGAACATAATATTCGCCTTAGTGTCGTGATTTTATTATGGGAACAAACCTGCACTTTTCACCAAGAATATCGGTCCAATGCATGTTTTCCCTAATCCACGAATTCGTGACCAAAACTTTAAGGTGATGAACTGGTAGGCGCATTCGGTTCTATTCAGATATGTAAATTGTACATTTTGAGCAAAATATGATTCTCTATAAAGATTTTAAAGTTGGCGTATCGTCTGTTTGTGTAAAAATTGAAACCAATATTGTTATTAATCTGTTAGTTTCACCGGATATCGTGTTTTTTTAAACATTTTCACCTGTACAAAACAATATACAAATTCATCAATAAAAAATACGAAATTATGCTATTATCACAAACTTTTTTAATTAGATAATCTCGTTATATTGGTCTAAACCTTTTGCATCAAGTACAAATTTTTATTTTATGAAAAAATATTGCTATAGGCAAACTTCAAACAATTATGTTTTTAATTATAGTATTTCAAAATATTTTTCTTAAAATGTTTATTTTTTTTATTTTGTAAATTAACTACCTATCCCAATTTCTAAATTTTTTTTACAGCTAAATGAAGTCACTGTTCTAAATTTTGCTCGAATGTATCTCACTGGAATTTGTACGATTTGTGTTATGCTTTTATTGTTTGTAACTATTTTTTCAGAAAGTTAAATTTTGATTTTTCTTTTTTACTTGTAGGTGGATATACAGGAATTTCAGAATACCTTATGGATTAAAAGAAAATCAAAATGATTTGTGATTAGTTATTCTTGAGGCAAAAGTATTATTTGAAAAGTATTTAATTTTACTTTTAGAAAATTGTACTTATATTGTTTTTTTTTTTGTTAAACATTTAATGTTTTATTTGTAAAACTTCCTGTGAATAAATTGTTAATATTTAGAAAATGAGAACCATATTTAACTTTAAACTTTTATACACAATAACATTGCTGCTTTGAAAATGAAGGAATCTTCACTATATAAAACTACTCAGCATTTATGTTTTATTTCACAAGAAGTTTTAGCTTAAATATGTCTTTCAAAACCCTATATTTCTATACAAATATACTTTTTCCTGCGGCGAAATATATACTAAAAAAATATATAAAAATGAAACTGTTGTTTGACTCTCTCATTTTTAAAAAATTATTCATGGTGCGGAAACTTAATAATTTTTAGTGTTTTTTTTAAGCGAATCAATTAAGTAGAATTAAATAACACATGAATGAGATTAACGATAGAAAATGTTAACACCTAATGCAGACACAACAAATGTTTAAATTATACTATCTCTAAACGACCTTTATAAGGTATACGAGTCGCACTTGTTTTATAACTACTATTTTTTTTTTTCAAATTATAAGATAATACAGGGTGGTCTAAATAAAAGAAACTCAGGGGTTTTAAAAATTAGCATATTCACTAAAACTATACAAAGATAGCAAAATGTAGTCGATTTCCTGAACAGAGTAGCTCAAAAAGTTTTTAATCATAACAATTGGGATATGTTGATATCAATGTCTGTTGGCGGCATTATGCAGGGCGTTTTGACCTTTAAAAATGACGTCGCGAAATGAAAATGATGGCGCGACTCTGCAACCAATAAAAGTCAATGTTGTTATTTGGCTCATGGAAACGAAACGTTTTTTTCTTCGGGGGGCACATCAAGAATTCTTTGTGTATGCAGAGAATGTAAAATTCGTAAGTTCAAACCTCTCAGGGAATACGAATAGGCAATTGTGTGGCAACAGTCCCCCCAGACATGCTTCGCCAAGGATCATGGGAAGCCAGGAAATAATACACGTTTAGACTCCTGCCGTTTGCAACAACCAGGGTCATATAGAGAAACTTTATAAGTGTTAAAAAAAACTTGAAAAATGTAAGCTTTTCAGTATGTATAAAATCATTGAGTATGTTTTATGTTTTACTATTTCATTACAAAATTTTTGCCACAAAAAACCCCGGAGTTCTTTTATAGACACCCGTATTACGATCGGTCGACACAAGAATAGAAATAATCATTTAATGATTTTTTACTTATTTAACATAATTTCTAATTCTATAAAGCAAGACGTATATATTTGTAGGAATAATGAAATTCTTAGGTGAGTGGTTTGGTAGTTTAGAGTGTGTTGGTAATTATTAGCATATTCATTTAGGTTAAATATTGAAAACAATGTTAGCGTAAACAAATTTTTAACTTTTTTGTTGTACAGAATTTGATAAAAAAGAATACAAAGTTCAAGATAAAATTGTACGTAGTATGAAGTCCACATTTAAATTCCAAATATTTATATATTTCCTACATAATACACTGATCAAAACTACATTTTAGGGGACGCACTTTGCGTACCTTTTTAACCCTACGTTCCAACTTAAATTTTGGAATCGTAACGTTTTTTCGAATAACTTAAAAAAAAAAATTATAACAATGAATTTTTTCAAAACTTTATTTGTTAAAAATAGTTAAAATCAATTTTTAAACATCTAAAAATGCCAAAACATGAAGGAATTTAGGGTTAATTATTTAATAAAAAAATTTTCAGAGTGAATTTTATTTTGCCATATTTTTCATACTTTTCATTCTAATAAAACAAACATTATTTATTCAAAAAGGACATGATTCTTCCATCAAACGATTCAAAAAGTATAAGATTAACTCTTTAGTCAGAAAATAAAATCACAAGCTACGGATTCCAAATAGAATCATGGAGTGAAAGGGTTTATTTAAAGTCATGCGCTCCCCCATATAATTATTTTTGAGTGGTCAGTGTTGTATATCAAAAAGGCTGTCACAAGAATACCAAAAGTTTTTAGTACAAAATAAGCAAACACATTGGCAAAGATGGCATGGGTATATTGGTTGTAGAAATGCTAAAAGAAAAGGAAATTTGCAAAAAGTATTAATTTTTAGCAGAATGTATTCTATTTCTTGCAGAACCAAATTAAAGAATTTAAAAATATAATCTACACAGTAAAGTAAACAAAATTGACATATTAAGTTTCGTTGAAAAAAAAATAATCAATACCATCGCCATTTCTATTTGCTATGAATCCAGTCAACATATTCAGAGACTCTTGTGTATCACCTAGAATAAAAACAAATAATGGACATATTTTTTGTTTTAATATAATTTTTTTTAGGATTATTTAAGATTTTATAACACTATATTTCTGGGAGAATAATATATCTATGGGATTTTTAATAACCAAAATAATGTTATGATTTTTCGCAACTCTACCAATCAAAGGTGTGCTTTTGTGATGATTGTAAAAACTATCCTGTTTTCCTTTTTTTAAACTCTCCTGCAATTGCTTGTTCCGATTCCCTCATGTTTCAAAATAAGCGGTTTTTTGCGTTGCTGTAATTCTATTTTAGAGTTCTTTACGTGCAAACATGTTTGCCTTCTTGCAACTTAATTAAACTTCGGGGGTACATTCGATTACAAATTTCAATAGTTGCAAAGCTTTATCAAAACCGTCAAAGTTGTTGTGAAAAACTCTGGTTTATAGATGTTTCGTCCTAAGTGTGCAGAGAAAGTCGCAAATTGTGGGACCCCCGCCCCCCCAAATTAAACGTGATTTACGAACGGAGAAAAGCTTAGTCCTACTGAAAGAAGAGTGTTACAAATTATCAATCATTTCACAGTAAAGGTAAAAAAAGTATTGTATTGTGCTCCAAAACAAATGTTGTTAATCCAGGAAGGATCCCCACGAATGCAAAAACCGTATCCGCTGATTAACTGTTGCCACTCACGACGTGACTGCATCGCCCACTGTGCCCACATGGTCAGATAGATTCTTACCTCGGTAATCACTCTTCTTGCGCAAGAGTAGCCAAACGGACACAACTTCACATGCATACCATTGGACTGTCGTAATCATACATGAGAGGGGCCTCCAGAATCGCCATGTAATATATTGATGTAGCACTATTATGTATTGGTCAAAACACCGTAATACATTACCATAAAAACAATGTAATATGGAAACTCACCGTGACACATTTAGTTGTTTTGTGTCACGGAGGATGTAGTATAAGTTGTAAAGTTCTTGTTGTTCGTCAAAATGTAGTATTAAGTTGTAATTAATGTCGTTATAAGTTGTTGAAGAGGGGTACACGGGTATTTTTTTACCTAAAAGATATGAGTATGCAGATTATCATTAGAAATTAGTATAATTATTTTAAGGTTTTAATTTAAAAAAAAAAACTCAATTTACAAATATATCTGAACGAAACTAATTAAGGGATTTTACCACATAACTGGATCCCACTTGATGGGCAGTAAGTTTTTTGTAAAGAATAAACATATTGCATGTTAAAACCTCAGCCAAAATTAAATCTTATCAAACTTAAGAAATCAAGCTAAAGTTTGAGAATCGAAAAAAATACCAAAGATCATATTTTTATATTATTTTGAAAAGACACTGATCATTATCACTTACACATGACATAATTCATTTTCTAACCGTGTTTTGTTCCAATGTAAGCTTGCATTTTGTAAAAAAAGCCCTATAATAAAACTCCCTTGTTCGGAACTCAGCTAAATTAAAAGAATCAAATACTAAAGTTATCAAGCTAAAGTATCGAAATGGTGACACACTACCAAAGATCTACGTTATAATGTTATTTATGGAACAATGGCATTATCATTTATGCGGTTTGTTATTCATTTAACTTGCCCTTTGTTCGATAGACCAACGTAAATTGGAAGTTTTTAAAAATCATTTTAAGGTTGTACGTTTTTCCAACTGTCTATTTCTAGGCCCTTAATGGAGCTTTTTTTAACCACAACCAAAATTACGCCTTGTAATTAGGAACCTGGTCAATGACGAGATCGACACAGCGGCACCCAAAGCAAACAGTGGCTCCATCGTTGCGCTTTGTTCGGGACTTTCGACTCCACCAGCTTAAGGAACACGATGTCGCAGTGTACTCAGGGACAAAATAATACAAACACACAATCACACAAAATATCACACAAGGCGGGTGAGTCGGGATTTTCACACCCGGGACCTTCTGGACTGCCCGTCCAGCTCCCTGGACATCCATCCACCCAGTCTGCAACTCATTATTAAAACAAATTTGTATAATAATTGAAGAGCTTAGTGAGAACGTGTGCTAAGTGTCATTTTTGAAAAAAATTGAGATTTTTGTGTCAATAAGCATATTACAACCTTCTTTAATAAACGATAAACAAGTTTCCCCTGTTTCATAAACTTTAAGTTAGTATATTTTTTAACAGGTTTGAAAGTACATTGTTTTTAACAGATATCAGTGCGAACTAAAAACTTTCAAGCTCAGTTTCTCTTTTTTCACCTTTTTGTCACTTAGCACCGTTTTTCCACTAAGGGCTCTCTAATTATCAGTGGTGTGGTCCTTTACCCCGCAGTCTATCCGTCCCTCTTTCTTCTAAAAATCGGCACAGAACCAAATCCTCTGGTAATGCTCTCGCGACAAAAAAAAATCACTTCGGAACGAAATCACGGCTTCTGCGGTTAAAAGCGGTTAACCTGGCAGTTAGATAAAATTGGGATGCCACTCAGTTGTTCTCGGTTTCGACCTGTCATTTCGGCCATACCCTGAAATTTGTGGTTAATATTAATATAGGTCTTTATAGCAATAATCCTTCATTCCGAACATAGTGTTGTTTTTCTTTATTTAGACAATTTTTTATTTAATAATGTATAAATGTTTGCCCATCGTCTTAATTATTATTATTTTTTGAAGAAAATTGTAAGGTTTAAGAGTAAGAAATAGTAAATAAATTGAAAAAATTGAGGGGAAGGAAACGGTCACCTGAAAACAACCGCCAATTATGGCGACTAAAATTTTAAATTCGAACAAAAATGGTGTGTTTGACATTTATTCTAAACGTTGATATATATCGTGTGTGGAAGCGGTTCTAGGTGATACTTACTGTTACCAAAATCTACTTGCATTCAAAAATTCATTCATTGTATTTTGCTGCACGCAGTAACTGTTTTTTTTTTTATGTAAACAATAATAATATTTTCCTCTGACTTGTATCAAAAGTCATAAAAAACATCTATTATTTCATAATTTTTACGGGTTTCTATTATTTTTATGTGTTATTATGTGCTAATTCCTATGGGCGGGAACAAAATGATTTTCTAAGCCACATTTCTCCGTCTTGTATAAAAAATATTTTTTAGAAAGGTTTTTTTTATGTGATAATGCAGTTGATTATAGATCTCTATCATCCACTTTTTGAAATCGGCTCGAATATATATTTTTAATTTCAATATTAATAATTTTACAACAAATATTGAACCAATTCAAAAAGTGATGATTATAGGAGGACCTGTATAGTGTCAGAACATTTATCATATAAAAATATTTTCTTAATATAGGTGAGAGGGGAACTAATGGGACGCAGGGCTAATGGGACAAGGGGCCAAAAGGGGTGAATAATATATTTTTTACAAATATTTATACAACTACAGCATAGCAACAGTCGACTTCCTCTTTTAGTACCTACCGAAAGAATCAGCATGAAGGCATGCGTTGAAGATGAGACGAAGATTTGTTGTTTTGAGAAATACCCAACAAAAAGTAAGTTCAGTTTAAAAATGTTCTTTAATTAAATTTTAAGCTGTTATAAGAAACACTTTTTAAATTATTTTTGAAAAACTATAGGTTTTAGGTAGTACAAATCACTAAAGAATATTAGATATGTCAAATACTGTTGCAAACAAATGCATGTGGTTCTGTGTTGGCATCATATATAAATAAATAAACTTTGAATCTAATAGGACAGCAACCATAGGGTCTAATGGGACGAAACATTATTATATAAACCAAATTTTGCTTGCATTTCTGCAAGAAAACTAAATAACATCTATAATAATAAAGAAAGCAGTCTGTATGTCTGTGTGTGTGTGTCTTCTGTTATCGGATCGTACAAAGACCTATTATACTGGCCACAGGATTCGAAATTTTAAAGATAGATTCCCTTTAATTACGAACGTGTGCCACCTGAGGCTTTTAGTTTTTTCATATTTGTTCCATTTTTAGAGAAAATTCGAATTTTCTGAAAAAAATACACCACTTCGCTCAAATCCGATCATTTTTTTCATCTCTTGCCTGATGCTCATTCGGCTTGAAAAATTAAATAAATACTTTTACGAAAACATTTAAAATTTCAAAATGTTTTATTTTATTCATTTGACCATTACTTTCAGGAAACTAAAATTATATTTGAAAAATAATTGAAAACGTTTCAAGTGACGTAATTCCCGCCGGTCTTCATTCCCGGATTTTATTGGGGTTTTTTGATGATTTTTTCATTGGTTTTTTTCTGTTGACTGAGTAGCTTTATTTAAGCAATAAATGCCTTTAGTTAAGCTATTACTAAAACTAGGGAGGGTTTAAATAAAGGCCATGCACTAGAGCTATTAGTGTTTTATGTCTTTATTGTTTGCCAAAACTTGCAATTCCCCAAAATTTAAATAACTAAAATTCTTTTTTAAATCGGCGATTTTTTTATAAAAAATTTATAATGGTCGGTTTTTTCGAAGATCATTGTGTTTAGAGCTGTATAATGGGTGTGTTTGTAGCTTTTAATCAAATTTTCTCGCAAATTTTTTTCCCCAAAACGCGCCAAATGAGCTAAAGGTTTTTTTGTATTTATGAGGGAATTGTGGTTTAACATTTGGTGATTTTATAGCTTTTTTAATCTTTTGGGAAATTTTAAGGCAAGGAAACGGATTTTATAATTTTAACGAGGGGAAACAATAAAAAAAGTTTATGCCCTATAACAGGTTAAAATGGTAAACATTTTTGGGAACCCGATTTGATATTTTTTAATCCGTGCGAAGAACGGGTATAAATTTGCTAGATTTTTATTCTTATCCAGCCAAGATGTAAAAAAAGATTTAACCCCTAAATTGCATTTGTTTATTTCCCCCCCTTCCTATGTTTTAAATGACAGACTTAAATTTAAGAGTAAAATAATTAAATAAAAATTTCATTATATTTTTTCAAATCTGTTAATTTTTGTTTCAGTTGGAATTTACCTTATAATTAAAAAATTTTTAAAAATTTCCCTTTGCAGATGCCTAAAAAACAAGTTTTGAGACAAAATTTTGTTTTTTAATCAAAGCTACACTATGGAACCACGGCAATTGAAACAAAAAAAATGGCATAAAAATTTTGCCTACGCCCCAATTAAAATTTTTGCTAAATAAGAATAAGAGAACAATCAGAATAACAATGACTTTATGAATTGATTGAGGTTTTTTTCAAATGAAAAATATTTTTAGGGGTAAAGCGTTTTAGCTTTCTCTAAATACGAGCTACTGAAGCAACCAGGGTTTAGATATTTCCCCAAATACAACAAGGCAAATAGGCAAATATTGAGAAGTTTTTTTAAAAATATTTTTTAGTTTTTGATGAGTATTTTTTTGAATAGCATAGAATATTAAACTGTGATGAAACCAGCTGCCGACAGTTCAAGTTCCCCCTGAGTACTAGCTCGGAAAGGTAGCAAAAAAAGGTTTAAAAATGTTCCCCGATGAAATAGAGGACCAGTTTTTATTAAAATTTTGAAGACTTGGTTTTAAAACTACTCGTCTAGTGATCTATCAAAAAACTAAGCGAGCATTTTCGATTTTTAGTTTTAACTGGATTTTTTCATTTCCAGTATGAAAAAATTGTTTCAAAAAAAAAAAATTTTTATTTTATATTTAAATTTTGTAATTAGTGTTTGCCTTAAGATTTTATTTTTAGGCCCTTTCTAATTGATTTTACTTTTTTTTTTAAGTTTAATTTTAAACACTATTTACCATGTTCCGTTTCCCTGAAAAACCGTCCCAATAGCCCCCACATAGGGGATAATGGGACAATTTCTGTTTTTATAAAATTTTCCATAACAATAATATGGAAATATTTTAAAAAACCTGTTGATGGATTTTTTAATAAAAAAACGTTTTTAGTTTTGAGCTTCTTAAAAAAATATTAAAATTCTTAATATTTATTGAAATACAGTGGTTTTAAAAAATTGTCCCAATTGCTCCCACTCTCCCCTATTCAATACAGCCCGGGGAAATGGGGTTAGAAAAAAAAAAACCCTTTGATAAAACACAGACCCTTTGGGGTTTTGGGGACCCACTCCATTTCCCCCTTTAAGAGTCAGAAGCCGAATTTTACCCCCTGAAAATCGAATGGTATTCCTATGGAGAATCTTCTTCGACTAAAGACGCCCCAATTTTAATACTGGCCACTATTTTTTTGGGCCCCCTTTTTTAAAAAACAAAAGAATTAAAATGGGGCCCCATCAAAAAAAAAAATTTTAAAATCACATCTTGATTTTTTTTTAATAATTTTTTAAATTTTGGGAAAACAGTGGAAAAAAACAAGTCTTTAGGTAAAACGAGTATCTCAGAAAAAAAAAAAAGATACGCAAAAATTTTTATATTTTCCCCCAAAACAAAAAAATTTTTTTTTTCATTTTTTTAAAAAAAAAAAAATTTTTTAAAATTTAAATTTTTTGTTTTTTCCCAAAAAAATTTTAAAAAAAGTTTTTTGCATTTTTTGGAAAGCAAAAAAATGGAAAAACCCCCCATTGGCCCCATCACCTAAAAAAAGGGTTTTTTCCCCCCAATTTTAAATTTTGGGGTGACGTTATCTCCCCAAAATTTTTGGTGGGGGGTTTTTGAAAAAAAAGAGCTGGAGTTAGTTTTCGCATCTGTAAAAAATTGGAAACCCCCCTTTTCCCCCCCTTTTTCTTTGCATTAGAAACCCTTGGGATTTTGTAAAAAAATGCCTTTTCGGTTTCCCCGGGTTTTTTGGTAGGGGGGGGGGGGGGGGGGGGGAAGCTTTGGGGATTTTCCAAAAAGGGGGTTGGGTTTTTCGCTTGGAAAAAAGGCCCCCGGGGTTGGGGGGGAAATTTTAAAAAACCCCCGGTTTTTTTGGGGGAAAGGGAAGGGGTTTTTTGGGCTTGGGGCAAAAAAACGTTTTTTTCTTTATTACTTTTCTTTTTGTAAAGGAATTCGGAATAGGGTATTAGGGTAATGGTTTATTTTTGAAATCAAATAAGGATGCATCAATTTCAATAATATAAGAATGAAATGGTTTAGGTTACAGAAAAATGTGCTTAAATTGGCATATTAAAAGACTATGTTACTAATTGATCATTTGAAACATTAATTTTCATTCACTGTAATAAAAAAAGATAAACTCTGTTGGTACTCAAAACTTTGTTTATTGAATTTAAAGATACAAAATACAATAGCGTTTTTAGTTGATAATACAAAGTTTAATATTAAAAACTTAATGTTCTTACTTACAAGCTTCCCCAAGCTTCTCAAATGTAAAAGCAGAGTAATAGATAAGAATTTAACTGAATTTAATCAGCATTTTGAAGAGAAAAAAAAGCCACAAACATTATAAAATTGACTTAGCCTAAGTTATCTTTTCATGCATCTAAAGTATTATTAAAAAGAATAAATTAACAAAAACAGATCTGCATAGTTTTTAATTTGACCCAAAAAAATAATCTTTAGACTGGCTCAAGATATACATCTAGTAAACCATATAGTTGCAACTAACGATATTAAATTCATGTTTTTAATTCTGAAAATTTAAAAAAATATTGTAACCTCCCCAATACCCCCTCCAATATTTTGATTTTGGAAACATATTTTGTCGATAGATATTTTCAGGAATATTAGATATTGTAATGTCACTCTATATCAGGGAACCAAATTGCAGAATTCAGTTTTATCTCCTTTCTTTAGGGAAAACAACTAGAAAACTGTTATTCTTTTAAATGAAATTGACTAACCTCATGATGATATAAACTTAACGATTATTGAAAACAATCCAATTTACCCCTGATTTTGGACAAAAAACAACTTGGCCAAATTCAGCAAGGATTTTTAATTGTGAATTTCTTCAACGGATTGAGCATTAGAATATTGTAAAGCAAAACGTTTGCAACAATCATTGGCAAAACAACTAAAACTAAATCACTCAGAATTAGCAGTGCCACAGACTGAATTCCAATGTTGCTGGTTAATTGAAATTGATAAAAGTTTTGAACATAAGAAGGATATTTAATTTTTAGATTTCACATTACGTTTTATAACGTAAACTAGGTTTGTACACAGGACACTGGTACTTAGAATCGATTTCTACAAAAATTCAAGAATGTGTCTAAAAAGGTGCCAATATTACATCGGGACATCTACATAGGCCCAGTTATCACTTCCCCAAGAATAAATCAAGTTTTGTCAATAATCATATTTAACCGACAGTGGTTCACATTCCAAAGACTATTTATGAAAACCAAAACTATCATAAGGAAATCCTTTATTAGGTGTTATCTATTTGAAGCAAATTAAAACCGTGATTACTTTTTTTAACTATTTTACATCGCCATATTTTTCAACGTTATATTTCTTCAACTGAAAGTTCAGATGAATGAAAAAAATTCTTCATTTCTTTCATCTCTATGAATCTACGTTGCTTGATAGCTGAAGAATTAGAAATTCAATTTCATTAATCCTTTCAAAATGTGAAGTGAGTGTCATATAATGTCTAATTTCTAAGTACTTTGAATAAGATTGCATATCAAGCAATAATATCTCCTTTTGGAATGTACCCCAATATCAAATTTTTAAAGCTTTCTCTAACACATTTTTTGAAGAAAGCATACATTCTATGCATCATATTGTAATTGCAGGAATCGTCCTGTCACCACTATAGACTTTCCACATGTATCCATAACTATCAAGGCATAACCACATAACTATCAAAGCACTTTTTTTTTATTACATCTTTGCATCAGGATTAAGAAAATAATTTCTTCTTTATAAATGACTAAAAATATTTTCCAAGTCAAATCATAAAATCAACTGTTCCAGTTTCCAAATTCAAAAATTCGGAGCTTTTTAGTATGTGCTATTGCTTATAGCTATTGTCACAACTGAGATCTTTTTTTTCTTTTGTAATTAAGTAAAATATATGTAAATCCTTAAAAATATTACATTTAGAAAATGGGGGGACGTACATGAATTACGTCATGCACAGAAGGGGAGGGAGGGGTGCGCTCCAACGTGACGGGTCGGACATGGAGGGGGTAGGGGTAATCGCTTTGCGTGACGTAACGATTCGGAATATTTCACTTTTGCATTGAAAATCTGTTTTGCATTAAATGAAGTTTTTGAGAAAAAAATCTTTTTTTTTTTATCATAGATTCATCATGAGAAAACACTTTATTTCAGAAAGAGGATAGGGGGATTATTATATGCCCACAACGTTGGAATTATTAGCCTCTTACATTTTTACAGACCTTTTCCTAATGGTACTTCGTAACACGCTGTAAATTGTGACACTATCTTGACCAATCAGAAGACTTTTTTAGCTACTTACTACAGAGGACTAGTCCTATTACGTTAGGACCTGGATGAATACCAAAAGACCCAAAAAAAAACCGATTACACCCGGCCCCTTTTTATGGTATTAGCTAATGGCTAGTTAGTCCTTGGACAACGGAAATGTAAATACAATGTTGGTCTATTCCTTTTAATAAATTATTTTATATAAAATTTAACTTTTTTCTTTCGAAATTAATTTTTTTAAAAATATATATTATTAAAATATGCTCTTTTTTTTCAAATTTCAGAATCAAAGGAAAATATTAATATTAACCTTTTCTTTGAAAAAAAAAGGGGGGGGGGGGAGTGCTACAACGTGACGCAATTTTAAGGGGGGGATTCGATCAAAACGTGAAGCAGCGTGACAAAGGAGGAGGCGAAAGAGTGGTTTAAAAAAAGTCAAAAACTTTGCGTGACGTAATTTATTACGTCCCCCATACCAGTAAAAAGTATTAAAAATCTTCAGAGAGATACATATGTTACATACAAAATTCAGATTTATTACATTTATTTTTAAATTCTTCTATTTTCACTTACTAAAAAGTTATATCTATAACAAAATAACAAACAAATTTAATTTCAAAAAAATTTGATGTAAAAACGGAGAACATTACGTATAGACAAAAGACACATATTTGTTTAAAATTCAGGGATAATTACAGATAAAACAAAAAAGTTATTGCATTTTTGTTTCTATACCCAATAGGATTTATACAGAAAAAGTTCTAAGAGATGGACAACTTTTGGGCAAAAGAAATGAAAAAAAAACTTTAAAACTTTTTGATTTTTTAAAACGCCAAGAAATAATTGATCCCCGATATACACGTTCTTATGAATATTCGGGACCCCAGAATATATTATAAGTATCTCAGCAATAATAGCAATAATATCTTCTTTCCAATCTAGCAATAATATCTCCTTTTGGAATATACCCCAATATCAAATTTTTAAAGCTTTCTCTAACACATTTTCTTGAAGAAAGCATAGAGGGAACCAGGACATATGACCCCACTCGAAGTTTTTTGCTTGTAACTTTTAAAACACTATTTATGAATGTGTAAATGCAGATAATTTATACTTCATAAAGTAGTACACAATATATATTAGTATTTTTTTCTGTAGTATTAATGCAATAGTAGTAAAAATATAAAATTATTTAAAACTTTAGTTTTGGTCATGTATCCCAATGCATAGGGATACATGACCCACCTATCAGGGATACGTGAACCCCAACCCCAAAATGTGGTAGTATAACTTACAAATAATCAAAAAAACTTTTTACCAAATAACAAAACTAATATCATATTATAAAGTTTATATAAATTTCATAGTATTTTCAGGACAAAATTTTTACTTTTATTTTTATCTCATTAATTATGCTTATATTAACGAAATAATCAAATTTAAAAGTAAATTCTGTTGAAATACGAAACTGGGGCTTCTTTTATTTTTGCAAAGAAAACACATGTGGTTGAAGAATCGCTACTATTTTATCAATATCATTTTGGGATGCATTATCCATTTTAGGACATTTGAAACATTTTCCATCAATTTTTTCTGCATATTGAATTGTAAGTCGTTAAAAAAAAATTTCCCTTGTACCTTCCAAACAAACCTTATACTTCGTTAAAGACCCAGTCATTTACTTTTGGGACTCCCGTGATATTTAAAAAAAAATTATTGGTCTACTTCTGTCTACATTTGTGGTTTACTTGGGTAACATATCCCTAATTGGCTTGGGGTCACTTATCCTATTGCACTTTTTTGTTTAATCCCAAAACAAAGACATTTGCGAATAATTACATTAGCAATATTATGCATGTAACTGTAGCTAATAGCATGAAACTAAACAAATGACTAATTGAAAAAAATCTTTCTTTTAAACCAAAAAATGTAGAACCGAAAAAACCTTACGCTCTCAAAAAATTTACTTTCAGTGCTGAAAACGTATTTCTTCGCATAACTTAACAAATACGCTATGATTCAGCTTTTTTTTTTCACCATGTGATCAACTGGCTGAACGGAAAAAAGTGATGCCACTTTCAACCTCACATAAACATTTTCCATTGCTGAGAGAAAGGCATTGGGTCATGTATCCTTAGGGGTCAAAATGTCCCTAGTTCCCTCTACATTCTATGCATCATATTGTAATTGCAGGAATCATCTGTCACCACTATAGACTTTTACAACAAAAGATCTGTATTGTGGTTGAAAGAACTTTGTAGTATTTGAACAAACTAAAGACAGTTGTTACGTTAAGGAAATTATTGTAGCGTTTATAGCAAATCACTGATAATGAATTATTATAAAGAAACCCGTCGTAAACACAACTTTCAGTTTCGCGAAATTGCTTCGATGAAATAATGTATTAATCATAATTAAAATCTAGGAGTGCGAACCACTTCACGACTTTCCATTACCGTTCATTGAAATCAATTACATCCATTGATAATGACAGACGAAAATTTTTTTACAAAGAAAAAACAACAAATTTTTTTTTAATTCAGCGTCCCCCCAAAAGCAAAAATTCGGATTTTCGACCGCACTTCAATACTTCCATTACATAATCTTTCACATTCGTTAATTGAAATAATAAATTAAGAAAAAAACCATAAAATAGTTAAACTAACATCAAATAGTTTTAATTTTAGCAATTTTACTTTAAAACATTTTAAAATCGTTTTTCAGAAAAGATTTTTTGTGCCATAAAAAATTTCTTCTTTAGGCAATCATTCCAAAATATAAACTTTTAATGACGTAATATGGTTGCAAAAAATATAATCCTTTATTAAATTTCTTTACTTCTACAAATGCTTCTACAAATTGTAAGCTTTAGTATCAGAACCAGTTTAAAATAGTTATCAGCTAAAAACACCCAGAACCCGACATTCAAAGAATCCTCTAGGTTCTTATCTCTTCATCCCCTCTAGAAGGAGGGGGAAGGAATCCAGGACCCTGGGGGCCTCAGTCGTGGGGCCTCGAATTTCATTGGCGAAAAAAAAAAAACGCACTGAACGATTGCTTTTCGCCTAGTAGGCGATAAAGTGTTTTTTCTAGTTTAAAAACACGGCGACATCTGGTTTTCGAGAAAGATAGTAAAAGAGTTCGTGCCGATGAATTAATGACTCCCAGGTAAGAAATCTAACATCCAATGAATGGCGCTCCTTGTTTACAATCCCTACCTCTGAGGAATAAGCAAATTGGCCGAAGTGTTAATTTGTTTTTTCACTTCACGAGATTTATATTTAAAATTTTTAACTGAAAATTTTATTTCTTAAATTTTTAAGTTTATATTTCTTAAAATTTTAAATTTAAATTTCTTAAAATTTTAAAATTTAAATTCTTAAAATTTTAAAATTTAAATTTCTTAAAATTTTAAAATTTAAATTTCTTAAAATTTTAAAATTTAAATTTCTTAAAATTTTAAAATTTAAATTTCTAAAATTTTAAAATTTAAATTTCTTTAAATTTTTTTAAATTATATTTCTTAAAATTTTTAAAAGTTATATTTCTTAAAACTTTTAAAAATTATATTTCTGTATAAGATTGGCTCCTCCATAATTTAATTTTTAAATTATTGTTATAAAATTATATAACTTAAATTTATTTAAAAATTTTTGTGTGTTGCTGGAAAACCTGACATTCAAATGACGGGTATATATGTCTGTATCCCTCAAAGGGATACAAATTACACAACTCACAACAAAGGGGCCCGGATGGCCTAGTGGATTCGCAGCCCATTATACTAGCAGTCTGCCGCTGTAACGGGTGCGGGTTCGATTCCCGCCTTCGCCTTGGGTGTACCTTCTCTCTGTGTGTGTCAGTAAAAAAGCTGTCTGTGTTTGTCTTACTTGACAAAGCTTTATAAGCGGGTCTCTGATCAGGCACACAAACCGGAATATACATACGTATCAACCAACTAACCAACCAATTAACTCACCCACTGATGTGGACTCCCCATCCCGCCACAGTCGCCCCATTCCCGTGATGTTGATGAAATCCCTTCCCCATGGCAGACAAATGGGGCTGAAGTACGGAAAAGTCCACTGCCCCGGTCAGTGTCACGAGGGCAATGTCATCGTAGAAAGAGCGGGCCCTGTAGCCTGGGTGGGGCGAGAATGCGAGAGATAGGGTACTCCTCGGCCTGGTCGAGGTGGAACGTGGTCCGATTCGTGTGGAGTAGAAACTTGGGCTGTTGAATAGATGAGAGATTAGGTAAGACCATGTAGAGTAAAGAGATGTTTGGCGTGGAAATAAGTGAAGCAGTCTGAAGGTCGCCAAGTAACTCTAGTAGCATAAACAAAAATCTCACTCAATGTTAGTTCGATGTAAAACGCATCATTTTTCTTTAAAAGGCACTGATTAAAAAAAAAAACTATTATCGCAATTGTATGCGTAGCTCCAGAGATGAATTTATACAAGATGCAAGCTGGTAGTGATTCCCTTCACAAGAAAAAAAAATACGTTGTAATTATAGCTTTATTAGAGAGAGAGAGAAAAGTCGCCAAGTCGATATAGTAAGTTTAAACAAATTCCACTTTAGAACGCCAAATAATTCGCCGGGAGCGCTTGCTTGGGCTTAATGGCGAATGAGTCCGATCAACCGCGGATCTCCAAACCAAAGTGCCTCTTGTTAACCCAATGTAAAAATAATAATTTTCTTAGGCACATTACTCATGCTGTACGGAATATATTTTATAAACGTTTTTATATATGATAAATACAGCTGGGTTACAAGGCCCTATAATCCCATTTTTTTAAAATTGGTTCGAATATCCTGTTGCAAAATTATTATTGAAATAAAATAAATATATTAGAGCCAATTTGAAAAACGTGGAATAATAGAACCATGTAAAAAAAAGTCAGTACATTTACCACATAAAAAAAATTTTGTAAAAATATTTAAAACAGTCGAAAAATAGGGCTTAGAAAATCACGTTTTTTTTTCATTCGAGTAGTACAGGGGCACTTTAGTTTGGAGACCCGTGTCCATTCCCTTATGTACAAGTATGAAAAAAAACACTTATGAATAGTGGTTTCCTATTGTAAAGTTTAATAATATTATTTAAAAACAACACTTACTCTCTTCGATCAAGCAGTGTGCAGCCGAAACTACATGACGCCTGTCAATGAGAAATCCCGTGCACGAAGGGTACAGGGCACCCATTGGGTCTCTCTCATGTATGGCGGCCTAGATTAGCAAAAACAAATTTTTATCAATAAAACAAAGTTATGCAACGGTAACTTTCACTGAATATCAATTTCTGCCCCAAGAGTTTAGAGTAACAAAAAAATGTCTAAAAAACGCTTTTAATTATTTTAAATAATTTTTCAACACAACAAAATGGCAATTTTATTGGACTTCTTCCACCAACATATTTATAAATTTAAGAAAAAATGCTATTTTTTATTGTAAGAAAAATAAAAATAATCAAGCTTGTTTGGAGAGTCGGGAAATAAGTCAATTTTTCCTTAAAACAATTTATAGCGCTTATTGTAATGTGCCTTACACCATCTTATACACCTTGTTATAAGCTGCTATCTGCTGCATCTTGTTGATACATCTAAATTATCTTTTGGGGAAAAAAAACATAGATATCATAGTTAAAGTATTAGATTGGCAGATCACGTGACCTCCAATGCAAAACGCGGGACGCGCATAGAGGCCAAAATAAGAGGGCAAAATGGCCAGTGTTGCTGCCACTTTAAAGAGAAAAATACTACGAAAAAAATACCATTTAATTCAAAATTACAAAAAAATATCGTAAAAATATAGTTGCATTTTGGAATCTTTTTAGTGACTTTGAATCCTATTCTAGTATTTTTTTGTAATTTTAAAATTAAATGGTATTTTTTCGTGGTATTTTTCTCCTAAAGTGGCAGCAACACACTGGCCATTTTGCTTTCTTATTTGGCCTCCATGCGCGTCCCGTCGTTAGCATTGGAGGTCACGTGATCTGCCAATATAATACTTTAACTATGATATCTATGGAAAAAAAACCGCTGTTTTTAGCATACTTGGGTTTTTCTGAACATTAGGAACATGTATTCTATTACCTTAAAGTTATATGTTTGGGTGGAAAATCAATGGCATATTCAGAATCGGTGTTTTAAATTTTTAAAATTTTTTTATTGTCTTAGTTTTTTTTATCTTGTTAAATTTCATACACATAAGACGGTATAAAAATATTTAAAGTATCCCTCATTAAAATATTTGAAATTACCTACTGATAATTTTTGAAACTATCTTTTAAGGCTTATGTACAGTAGTAAATGTTAAGTTACCATCCATGGCCAAGCTCCTTGCTCAGCATCCCCTCCTCCAATAATAAATTTGAGCTGGATGGATTTGTTCTTCCACATTCTGTAAGGTAAATTCCAAATAATTAATTGCGTAGGAAAATTTTTAGAAGAAGGGGCGACTTGGTGACGCTTTCAAGAATTTGCAATGTGTGCGGTTTTTGAAACAGCAAATGTGAACTGGCAAAAATGCTAAGTGAAGCCATACCAGTTTTAAAGAGTAAAGCCTTCATTCGTTTAGAAATAAGTGTTCCGGAAAATAAATCAGCATCAATATAAAGCAACAAACTTTAGAGATATGTATAAGAGAATTTACAATATTGTTGCAAAATATGTAGCTTTATGGACAGGACCCAACCATGATAGGATGAAACCAAGGCACGGATACTTTGGGACCCCATTCGGAGAGATATTTTAACAAACAAGGGGCATAGTTGGAAAAAAAATCCCTTTAAAGTGAGGTCAATGACCAAATCTTATAATATTAATCCATCATAGTGCTTAATGTTATAGAAAAGCAAAAAGAATACTTTAAATTATGTGTGGTTGTAAAATCATAAAATTTTTTAAAGTGTGAAGCAAAATTTATCGGTTTAAAGCTAATTTTGGGGTCCCCTAAAATTAAGAGCCCAAGATCTGGGCCTTGTAGGCCTAGGCATGATTAGGACCTGTTTATGGAGTAAAGATTATACTGAAAAATCTGTGTTTTGTGTTTGTCTTGCTTTTGAAAAGCACATAATCCGCATTCATGAAGCTTTAAATTACCTCAGACAAAAGGCTCACTTTTAAGACCCTTCCCTAGTGATTCCGAAACTAAAATCTCACTAACAGCTGAACTAAGCTGGCTATCAGTGGGTGGGGCTTATGAACCTCCTCACGAAACAACCTGCTCCAATCAAACGTAGTGGGTCAGGAGAATTTCGCACCCCCTCCCCCCTCTGGATACCAAGAAAATGTAGGGGGACTTCTGAAGAGGCGCGACATTGTCATTTCGCCCCTCTTGCCCCCAAGCAAAGATAAGAAACTTGTTTTGAGGTCTGCTTACTCTATGGTCTGGATCGCACATGGTCAGGCGAAAATAGCTTTGATAGATTTGGGCCTCACTCGTCTGTCGTTTTTCACCCCAAGTGCCTAGGTGTAATATACTCATATAATACTCGTACTGTTGAAATTCGGATTAGAAATTTTAGAATTTTTTTTTTTAATAAATTTGTTTTTTCAATAATTTATTTGGGACATTTTCGTCAAAGTGTTTTTTTCGTCTACTTTTAAAAATGAAACTAATCAATATTTATTCTGCAGTTTTCTTTCATAAAAAAGAAAATTTTGACAGGTCTTTTTTGTTTAGAAAATTACTGCACGTTCCACTGATATTTGAAAATACCATTAATAATTGGTTCAATTGCTGGATTGATTTGGCTCGTACCGCATATTTTTCTTTTTTAATTTTGTGATTTTTTAGTAGATTTGTGACCTAAGCAAGTTTACATAACTATTTATCGAATTGTAAATAATTTTAGAAAGGTGTAAAGAGTACTATTTAAATTTAAATTGCTGTGTTGGGCGATTTTCTTTTATGGCTCATAAATGTTGTGAGAAACTGTTATATGTAACAGTTGCTTTTAGCTTCCACACTACGTTTATAACGTAAAAAGTGGAAGGTATTATAATCGTTCAGTCTGTCTGTCCGTCACCCACTTTCATATCCCGAAATACTAATGCTACGGACAAGTGTGATACGTCAAAAAATTAGCGTACCGAAATTAGAATACATTAAAAAATTTCAGAAAAGAATTCGAATTCGAAGTACTTCAATTATTTAAAAAAAAACTGCAAAAATTTAATGCTCATTTAAAAAGCATAGGAACCCATTTTTATTAGAATTAAATCACCATTGCAATCGCAACAATCGCTCGAGAAACTTTAATTCTTTCAGACAATAAATTGAAATAAATTTATTTTTGCGACATCGATCAGTTTGAAATGACTTCAAATATATTTCACTACGAGATTCTTTGTACCGTTGATATGAAATATTTTCACTCTATTTAAAATCGAGGAACAGGGCCGTAACTTGGACATTTTATTGGGGGGGGAGGACCACATTTTGGCGCCCTCTTAAATTTTTTTGGAGCCTCGTCAGTTATGAATCATTATTAACGGCTAATTACATTAATTAGTACTTATGAATTAATTTAACTTTCTAATCAAAGTTATAAATTTCTATTAATTACTAATTAAACCACTTTTAATTAATAATGAAACAATTATTAATTACTATTACATCATTAATAAATACTAATGAAATAATTTTTAATTAAAAATTAAATAATTATTAATGACTTGAATGAATTTAATTGTTTAACAATTAATGTGTAAATTGGTTCAAAGTGAATTAACCTAATTTGAAAATATCAACACACGAATTAGTTATGGTAAATTTACACCTACAAATTATTGGCTTTATAATTAAATGGACCTTGTAGAAGTTAATTAAATAGTACTTTGCAAAAATTGCATTTTTTACATAACATGCATACAATATTTTCGCTACTGAAGTTTTTTTTTTAGCTAATTTCCTCAAATTTCAGCAAATATAAACAAAATATTTTGCTTATACTAAACAAACTAAAGACTGAAAATTAACTAAAAAATAGTTCCATTATACCGAGTAATCAAATATAATAATACAGAGCTTCTCAAATTTCTTAAGTGTGTATTATTATTATACTTCTAACTTATAAATGATGTCTACAGAAAAAATATTTTATTAAAAAGATAAGCATGAAATACCGTTAGAATTTCATTAAAGTATTGATTTATAAATTCTGTTTTTCAGTACTTAGCGGGGCAATAACATCAAACCCGGGACGTTTAGGCGGAACATTTTGTCTTCGGGACAGTGAGACAGAAAGCGGGATTGTCCCGCCAAAATCGGGACATCTGGTCACATTAACAATTATCCAGTTAAAATAGTTTCAAATAAAACGATTATGACAACAATAAACAATCATTAGTTACCTTTAAACAGAAGAATTGGTCAGCATAGAATTATAGAAAGAACGAAGAAAAAATAACAACTTGAACACAACAGGAGGAAACTTTTTAAGTGTTTACTGAAAGAGCTGAGATTGCACAAAGACGTATCAGTCACTGTCGAAAAGGTCCAGGGATGACCATTTCCAAGTAAAAACACAACATTACCAGGGTCGCTATACCATTTACAACCCCGAGTACAGTAACGAGCCTTTTTTATTGCTTCCTTTTGTCCGAATTTCTTAGCCGTGTCCCTGTGTTCAGATAGTGAAAAGCGATACTAAAAATTTCCCCGAAACATGGGACATTAGCCCATTACTGCAGACCCCCAAGGGGAATGGGTAAACGTGTTATCTTTCTCGGTGTGGTGTGGTTGTGGGGTTGCAAGCTAGATTGTTTTTGTTGTATTTTTTTACACGGTCACTTTTGGGTTTGATTCTGTGGAATGAAAAGAAAAACATAACATATAATCTGTGCAAAAGTTGGTATTGCAGCTGGCATACCAATCCGGCCCCACTGTAGTGATGGGCGGTCCAGTTCCTTTTGAGGACCCGTTCCAGCCGTTCCAGTCCTTTTGTGGACCCGTTCCACTGGACCCGTTCATTCCGGACCGACACACTCACCCCCCAATTCCTCCCCCTTTTTTTCGAAAGTGGTTTTGACGACACACGAACAAAACCCTGACCGGTTTGTAATTTGATATGGAGAGGGGGGGGGGGGGGGTCGAGAATACCCCTTGACAGCGGAATGTGAGTGTTCTTTTGCTGTTTGGTTATTGTGGGGGTTGGGGGGAAAGTGGGGGAATTTCTTGGAAATCCTTTTTTTAGGGAGATAGTACGTGTACTCGCTTCCGCTCTCTCTCTGTGGTTGAAGGAAAAAAGTGTTTTGAGCAACTCTCTTCTCGTATGATTCCGAGGTTCAATGTTATGCTTATAAGATAAGTCTTTAAACGTTAAAAATGTAATTATTAGCTTGCGTAATAGTTATTTAGAATTATGTTTGAAGCTTCTTAGTTTTAGTTATGAAAAAATTCACAAAACACTGTACGCAAAAAGACATTGCTTCCGTGTGAGTTAAGAACAATTAAGTCAAACAATAACATGAGGACTGACGACTAAGTTTTATACACCGTCCCCTCTGTAGTTTGAAGGTTTTTAAATAACTTTAAGCCAACCTTTTATGACCTTTATAAAACAACGCTGAATAAATATTTAGCGTGCCTTTAAAACAAAAGAATATCTATGTCTTGGGAAAAAATTAGAAATTAAAATGGAATGTTAATTTATCGGAAAGAACAGGTGGTATGCTCGAGACTATTATTATTATTTGCTGAAAAGATTTGAAAAACGACAAAGAGTTTATTTAAAATAGGGGTTTAAAATACTAAAGAATTGCAGTCGGACCGACATTCCTGGATTTTGGAATGAACCGTTCCGGACCGAAAGGGTACTACTATTTTAAAAAAACATATTTAAAATACAGTAAGGTTGGTTTAAATTATCATCGCACTAGAGCTACATTGGGGAGTTATAATTTAGACCCACAGTCAAGTGACGAGCCGACGGCTGAGTAGGCAACCGATAAAACTTTTAAGTGCGACATCGTACTTTTGGACTCACCGGGACTTTGGAATATATATTGGGTGTTATTCGTCAAACTGTCGGGCTTTTCATACCTTTTATAGTTTGGCAGTTATTTTGGCAAACCCCGGATCCGATACTGGGACCTTCCGCTTGTTAGGCAAGCGCTTTACCGACTGGGCTCCCCATTTAATATTCGGACTGACATTCCCTGATTTTGGAACGAGCCGGTCCGGTCATTCGTTCCAGACCAAAAGGGTATACTACTACTTAAAATACAGTAAAAGTGCACCGAAAATATAAATTTTATGCTGAAACGAGAAGATAGGGTAACAATGTTCAAGCAAGTCAAAGGTAAGACATAAATTTAGCAGTCGGACCGACAGTCTTGGATTTTGGAACGAACCGGTCCGGTCATTCGTTCCGGACCGAAAGGGTAGTATTTTTTAAAATACAGTAAAAATTCAACAAAAATATACATTTTATGCTGGAACGAGAAGATAGGGAAACAATGTTCAAGCAAGCGTCAAAGGTAAGACATAAATTTAGCAGTCCGACAGTCTTGGATTTTGGAACAAACCGGTCCGGTCATTCGTTCCGGACCGAAAGGGTACTACTTTTTAAAATACCGTAAAAGTTCACCGAAAATATGCTTTAATATATTCTGGAGCGAGAAGATCGGGAACAATGTTTATGCAAGTCAAAAGTAATATATACATTCAATTGCCGGACCGACATTCCCTGATTTTTGAACGATTTTGTCCGGCTTCCGGATTGAAAATATATCAGTATACAGTCCGACCGACATTAACTTATTTTGGAACGAATCGGTCCGGTCATCAGTTCCGGACCGAAAGGCTTGTTAGGCAAGCGCCTTACCGACTGGGCTCCCCATTTAATATTCGGACCGACATTCCCTGATTTTCCGGACCGAAAAGGTATCAGTATATGACAATCCGACCGACATTGACGGATTTTGGAACGAGCCGGACCCGTCATTCGTTCCAGACAAAAAGGGTACTACTATTTAAAATGCAGTAAAAGTGCACCAAAAATATAAATTTTATGCTGGAACGAGATGATCGGGAAACAATGTATATAAGATAGTTAAAAGTAATAAACATTTAATAGTCAGACCGACATTTCCTGATTTTTGAACGATTTGGACCGGCTTCCGGACCGAAAAGATATCAGTATATGACAGTCTGACCGACATGTACGGATTTTGGAACGAACCGGTCCGGTCATCCATTCCGGACCGAAAGGGCATACTATTTAATTTAAAATAAAGTAAAAGTGCACCGAAAATATAAAATAATGTGCTGGAACGAGAAGATCGGAAACAATGTTTAAGCAGGTCAAAAGTAAAGCATACATTTAGCAGTCGGACCGACAGTCTCGGATTTTGGAGGACCGAAAGAGTTCTACCAGTTAAAATACAGAAAAGTGCGCATAAAAATACATATTATTTACTGGAGCTAGAATATCGGGATACAAAGTACAGGTCAGTCAAAAGTAATACACATTTAATAGTCTGACCGACATTCCCATATTTTTAAATGATTTGGTCCGGACTCCGGACCGACATTCATGGATTTTGGAACGAACCGGTCCGGTCATCCATTCCGGACCGAAAGAGTACTACTATTGAAAATACAGTAATAGTGCACCGAAAATATACATTATATACTGGAACGAGAAGATTTGGAAACAATTTTCAAGCAAGTCAAAAGTAAAACATAAATTTAGCAATCGGACAGACATTCACGGATTTTGGAACGAACTGGTCCGGTCATCGCCATTCCGGACCGAAAGAGTTTTACCTGTTAAAATACAGAAAAGTGCGCCTAAAAATACATATTATGTATCTGAAGCGAGAATATCTGGATCAAATGTACAGGCCAGTCAAAAGTAATATACATAAATAGTCGGACCGACATTCCCTGATTTTTTAATGATTTGGTCCGGATTCCGGACCGAAAAGATAGATATTAGTATATGACAGTTTGACCGACATTCACGGATTTCAGAACGAACCGGTCCGGTCATCCGTTCCGGACCGAAAGGGTATTGCTATATACAGAAACGAGACTGGAATAAGATCATGACTCAATGTTCTTGCCAGTCAAAAATGTTTATTTAACAATCGGGCAGACTCTCAAAACCCAGGGAATATTCATATTTAAAGCTGCAAGATAGAGTTCTTCACTCCAATTTCAGGTAAAATTCTAAGTTTCATATTTCTGTAAGTTCTAAATTTTTTGAAATAAAAGAAAAAAAAATTCGCAAAAAGTTCAAAATTATGCAGTTGGAACGATGGACCCGTTCCTTTTGAAACAGTGGACCGGACCGATTCGTTCCATTTGAGGACCCGTTCCTTCGGACCCGTTCATTCCGGACCGACCCATCACTACCCCACTGCAAAAGCTGGTATGGCAACTGCCATACTGGTTCCGGAGTCACTGAGTGCAACTGATAATTAAACTACCCATTTTTACAGCCTGAATCGAAGCTTGCAAGCCTGTCAAAGAGCAAAGAGGGCAAAACTGTTAGGTAATTTCATACTTAGGGAAATACCAACATATATAATTTTTTTTTAAATTCAATATTGTGTTTCGAAGATAGTTTTTAACTAGTATAAGTGTTGGATCTCCATCTCATGGGAGGGGGGGGGGGGGGGGGGGAGAATAATTGGAGTGAAAGATTTCCGTTATTTTTTGAAAATACCAGTATGTTCTTCATACCAGATTCTGTTGTTTATTATGAAATCTTAGAGAGGGCGCCATTCACATGGTGCCATTTTGGGCTAAAATAGCGCTTTAAAAAAATTATTGAGGGGAAATTAGAAAATAAAATAATTATACAATTACGTATTATTGAAAAATAATTGTTTAAAAAGTGAAACTGTTAAAAAAGTTAAAGATGGAGCCTTTTGGGCGCCTAACGGCGCCCAAAACATTGTTCCCGACTTCTCGCTCCAGAATATTTTAAAAGCATATTTTCGGTAAACCCTTTTACGGGTTATTTTAAAAAGTAGTACCCTTTTTTGGACGGAAGAATGACGGACCGGTTTGTTCAAAATCCAAGACTGTCGATGCTAAATTTTTGTCTTACTTTACGCTTGCCCCCTTTACATTGTTTTCCCCATCTTCTCGTCCAATAAAATGTATATTTTTTATAGAATTTTACTGTATTTAAAAAAAATAATACCCTTGAGGTCCGGAACGATGACCGGACCGGTTCGTTCCAAAATCCAAGGGGGCTGTCGGGTCGACTGCCCAAATTTATTCTTACCTTTGATGCTTGAACATTGATTACCCTACACTGTTTCAGCATAAAATTTATATTTTTTGGTGCACTTTTTCTGGGATTTAAGTAGTAGTATAACCTTTTGGCTGCGAACGAATGACCGGACCCCTCATCCAAAATCAGGGAATTCAGTCGAATATTAAATGGGGGCCCAGTCGGTTAAGCGCTTGCTAACAAGCGGAAGGTTACAGTTACGGATCCCGGGGGTTTGCCAAAATAACCCCCAACAAAAAATTAAAGGTTTTTGAAAAGCCGACAGTTTTAAATAAACCCATTTATATTCCAAAGTCCCCGGGTTTAGTACCAAAAGTAGATGTCGCACTTAAAAAAGTTTTTCGGTTGCCTACTAGCCGTCGGCTCGTCACTTGACTGGGGTCTAATTATAACTCCCAATGGTAGCTCTAGTGCATGGATAATTAACCAACCTTTTCTGTATTTTAAATTTAGTTTTTTTTAAAAATTTGTAGTACCCTTCCCGGGCCCGGAACGGTTCATTCCAAAATTTCCAGGAATGTCCCCCCCCCCCCCCCCCGGGCCCACCCCAATCTTTAGTATTTTAAACCCCTATTTTAAATAAACTCTTGTCGTTTTTTCAAAACTTTTTCAGAAATAATTTAAAAATAGTCTCGAGCATAACACTGTCTCCGGGTAAATTAACATTCATTTAAATTATTTAAATTTTTTTCCCAAGGAGCTAGATATTCTTTTGTTTTTAAAGGACGCTAAATATTTATCGGCGTTGTTTAAAAGGTCTAAAAAAGGTTGGCTTAAAGTATTAAAAACTTAAACCCACAGAGGGGAACGGTTATTTTAAAAATTAGTCGTCAGTTCTATGTTTTGGTTTGGGCTTAATTGTTCTTTACTCACACGGAAGCAATGTCTTTTGCGTACAGTGTTGTGATTTTTTCATAACTTTTAAAACAAGAAGCTTCAAAACATAATTCTAAATTTAATATACGCAAACTAATTAATTACATTTTTAACGTTTAAAAAATTATCTTATAAGCCCTAACATGAACCTCGGGGAAACATACGAGAGGAGTTGCAAAACACTTTTTTCCTCAACACAAGAGAGAGACCCGGGAAACGAGTACACGTACTATCTCCTAAAAAAAGATTTCCAAGAAATTCCCCCACTTCCCCCCAAACCCCCACACAATAACCAACAGCAAAAGAACACTCACATTCCGCGTCAAGGGTATTCTCGACCCCCCCCCCCCCCCCCCTATCCATATACAAATAAAAAACCGGGTTTTCAGGGTTTTGTTCGTGTGCCGAAAAAAACCACTTTCCAAAAAAAAAGGGGGAGGAATTGGGGGGTGAGTGTGTCGGTCCGGATTGAAGGGTTTTCCAGAGGGAAGGGGCCCACAAAGGACTGGAACGGCTGGAAGGGTCCTCAAAAGGAAACTGGACCCGCCTTTACTACATGGGCTTGGATTGGTATGCCAGCGTCAAATACACTTTTGCCACAGATTATATGTTATGTTTTTCTTTTCATTCCACGAATCAAACCAAAAGTGCCCGTGTAAAAAAAATACAACAAAAAACAATCAGCTTGCAACCCAACAACAACACCACACCGAGAAAGTTTAACACGTTTTACCCATCCCCTTTGGGGGGGCGAGAATAGTAATGGGGCTAATGTCCCATGTTTGGGGAAAAATTTTTTAGTATGCTTTTCACATCTGAACACAGGGACACGCTAAGAATTCGGACAAAAGGAAGGGAAATTTAAAAAAAAAAGGTGTACTGTATCGGGGTTGTAAATGGTATTAGGACCCTGGTAATGTTTTTTAAATTTTACTGGAATATGGTCATCCCTGGACCTTGTCGCCCGGTGACTGATAGTTTTTTTGGTTGCAACTCAGCTCTTCATTTAAAACACTTAAAAGTTTCCTCCCGGTTGGTCAATTTGTTATTTTTCTTCGGTCTTTCATAATTCAAATGCTGACCAATTTTCTGTTTAAGGTAACTATGAGTGTTTATTGTTTTTCATAATCTTTTTATTTGAAAACTATTTTAACTGGTTTAATTGGTATGTGACCAGATGGTCCCGATTTTGGCGGGACAATCCGCTTTCGGTCTCACTGCCCCGAAGACAAAATGTTCCGCTAAACTTTCGGTTTTGTGTATTGCCCCGCCTAAGTACTAGAAAAACGAATTTATAAATCAAATACTTTAATGAAATTCTAAGGGTATTTTTCCCCCTTATCTTTTTAATAAATATATTTTTTCTTGTTTAGACATTTTTATAATTTAGAAGTTAATATAATACCACTAAGAAATTGAGAAGCCTGTTTTATTATATTTGATATCGGATAAGGGAACATTTTTAGTATTTTCAGCTTTAGTTTGTTTAGTATAAGCAAAATTTTGTTTATATTTGCTGAATTTGAGGAAATTATGCTAAAAAAAATAAAACTTCAGTAGCGGAAATATTGTAGCATGTTATGTAAAAAAAGCAAAGTTTTGCAAAGTAAATATTTAATTTAAATTCTATAAGGTCCATTAATTATTAAAACCAATAATTGTAGGTGTTAAATTTACCCTAAACTTTCGGTGTTTATATTTCAAATTAGGTTAATTCACTTTGAACCCAATTTACAATAATGTTAAAAAATTTTAATCATTCAAGTCATTAATAATATTAATTTTTAATTAAAAATTATTTCATTAGTAAATTTTTTAATATGGGAAATAGTAATTATATTGTTTCATTAAATTAATTAAAGTGGTTTTAATAGTAATTTAAAAGAAATTTATAAATTTGATTAGAAAGTTAAAATTTAAAATTTAAATACTAATTAATGTAATTAGCCGTTAATAATGATTATAACTGACGAGGCTCCAAAAAAATTTAAAATTTTGGGGCCGCCAAAATGTGGTCCTCCCCCCAATAATAAAGTCCAAGTTACGGCTGTCTCCTCGATTTTAATAGAGGTGAAATATTTATATCAACGGTAAAAGAATCCGTAGTGAAAATATTTTGGGATTTTCAACTGGGTCCCAGTCGCAAAAATAAATTTATTCAATTTTTTGTCGAAAGGGAAATTAAAGTTTTTCGAGCGATGTTTTGCGATTGCAATGGTGATTTAATTCTAATAAAATGGGTTCCCCATGCTTTTAAATGAGCAAATTAAATTTGCAGTTTTTTTTTAAAAAAATTGAAGTACTTCCCAATTCGAATTCTTTCTGGAATTTGGGAAAGATTCTAATTGCGGTACGCTAAATTTTTTGACGTATCACACTGGCAAGCATAGTAGTTCGGGATATGAAAGTGGGTGACGGACAGGGCAGATTGAACGATTATAATACCCTTTAATTTTACGTTATAAAACGTTAGTGTGGAAGCTAAAAGAACTGTTACATATAACAGTTTCTCAAACATTTATGAGCCATTTTAAAGAAAAACGCCCAAAAACCCGAAAATTTTAAAATTTTTAAAAGTATCTTTTACACCTTTCAAAATTATTACAATTCAAATAGTTATGTAACTTGCTTAGTCACAAATTTTACTAAAAAATCAAAATTTAAAAAAAAAAAAATTTTGCCCGGGACGAGCCAATCAAACCAGCAATTAAAACCCCCTTATATAATGGTATTTCAAATATCAGTGGAACGTGCAGTTATTTTCTTCCCCCCCCAAAGGGCCTGTCAAAAATTCTTTTTGAAAGAAAACTGCCCGAATAAATATTTAGTAGTTTTATTTTTAAAAGTTTGACCAAACTTTGACGAAAATGTCCCAAATAAATTATGAAAAAACAATTTTTAAAAAAAAAAATTTTTAAAATTTTCCCAATCGAATTCAACAGTACGAGTATTATATTTAAATATATTACACTAGGCACTTTGGGGTGAAAAAAGACAGACGAGTGAGGCCCAAAACTATCAAAGCTATTTTCGCATGACCATGTGCCCATCCAGGGCCATATAGCCGGTGTAAAGGGCTCAAAACAAGTTTCTTATCTTTGCTTGGGGTAAGCAGCGGGGGGGAAATGACAAGTCGCGCCTCTTCCCGAAGTCCCCCTAATTTTTTTTGGTATCCAGAGGGGGGAGGGGGTGCGAAATTCTCCTGACCCACTTAGGGGGGGTTTTTTGGGAAAAAGGGGGGAGCGGGTTTGGGTTCCCGTGAAAGGGTTCATAAGCCCCACCCACTGATAGCCTTTAGTTCAGCTGTAGGAGATTTAGTTTCGGAATCACTGGGGAAGGGGTTTCTTAAAGTGACCCTTTTGTCTGAGGAAAATTAAGCTTCATAATGCGGATTATGTGCTTTTAAAAAGCAAGAAAAACCACAAAACCCCCGATTTTAGTATAATTTCCCTCCATAAAAACGGGTTTCCTAATCATGCCTAGGCCTACAGGCCCGATCTTGGGCTTTTAAATTTTTAGGGGGACCCAAAATTAGTTTTAACGATAAATTTGGGCTTCACATTTTAAAAAATTTTAGATTTTAAACAACCAACATAATTTTAAAGATTCTTTTTGCTTTTCTTTTAACATTAAGCACTTATGATGGATTAATTATAAGTTTTGGTCATTGACTCCATTTTTAAAGGGATTTTTTTCCCAAAACTTTGCCCCTTTTTTGTTAAAATATCTCTCCGAATGGGTCAAAGATCGCCTGCCGGGGTTAATCTATCGGGTTTGGGGTTTCCGCCTTTAAAGTAAAATTTTTGAAAACAATATTGTAAATTCTCTATACATATCTCTAAAGTTGTGCTTTATATTGATGCGTTTTATTTCCGCGAACCCACTTTTATTCTAAAACGAATAAAAACGTTTACTTTTTAAAAAACTGTTATGGCTTACTTAGCTTTTTTTGCCAGTTCAATTTGTGTTTAAAAACCGCACACATTAAAAAATCTTGAAAGCGTCACCATCGCCCTTCTTTAAAAATTTCCCTACGAAATTTAATTTTTTGAATTTACCTTACAGAATGTGGAAGAAAAAAACCATCCAGGGTCAAATTTAAAATTGAGGAGGGGATGCTGAGCAAAAGGGGCTTTGGCCCCTGGATGGTAAAAATTAACATTTTTCTACTTTATACATAAGCCTTAAAAGATAGTTTCAAAAAAAATATCAGTAGGTAATTTTCAAAATATTTAATGAGGGGATACTTACTATTTTTATACCGGGTTTATGGTATGAAATTTTTAAAAAGAAAAAAAAAAAACTTTAAGGGCAAATAAAAAAATTTTAAAAATTTTAAAAAAACCCATTGAATATGCATTTTGTTACCAAAACATATAACCTTTAAGGGATAGAATACATGTTCCTAATTTCAGAAAAACCCAAGTATGCTAAAAAAACAGCGTTTTTTCCATAGAAAATCATAGTTAAAGTATTATATGGGAGATCACGGACCTCCATTGCTAACGACGGGACGGCATGGAGGCCAAATAAAAGGCAAAATGGCCCGTGTTGTGCCACTTAGGAGAAAAAAAATACCAGAAAAAATACCCTTTAATTTTAAAATTCAAAAAAAAAAATATTTGAATAGGATTCCCAAAATCACTAAAAAAATTCCAAAATGCAACTAGTATTTTTTCGATATTTTTGTTTAATTTTTGAATTAAAAGTATTTTTGTAGTTTTTTTTCTCTTTAAGTGGCAGCAACAAGGGCCCATTTTGCCTCTTATTTTTGGCCTCTATGCGCGTCCCGTCGTTAGCCTTGGAGGGCACGTGAATCTGCCAATCTATACTTTAACATGAATCTATGTTTTTTTTCCAAAAGATATTTAGATGTTATCAACAAGTGGGGAGGAGATGCAGCTTTTTTTAAAAAGGGGTATAAGATGGTGTAAGGCACATACAATAAGCGCTTATAAATTGTTTTAAGGAAAAAATTGGATTATTTCCCGACTCTCCAAAAACAACTGATTATTTTATTTTTCTTCATAAAAAAAAGCCCTTTTTTTTTTAAATTTATTAAATATGTTTGGGGGAAGAAATCCAAAAATTTCATTTTTTTGTGTTGAAAAATTATTTAAAATATATTTAAAGCGTTTTTTAGACATTTTTTTTTACTCCCAAACTCTTGGGCAGAATTGATATTCAGTGAAGTTTCCTTTGCCATAACTTTTGTATTTAAAAAAATTTGTTTTGCTAATCTAGGCCGCCCCCTACATGAGAGAGACACAAGGGGGCCCTGTACCTTTTGGACGGGATTTTTCATTGACAGGCGTATATAGTTTCGGCTGCACACTGTTTGATCGAAGAGGGGTAAGTGTTGTTTTAAATAATATTATTAAACTTTAAATAGGAAACCACTATTCTAGAAAGTGTTTATTTTCATTACTTTGACATAAGGGAGAATGACACGGGTCTCCAAACTAAAATGGCCCTGTTTCACTCGAATAAAAAAAAAAACGTGATTTTCCCAAAAGCCCTTTTGGGAGCTGTCCAATATTTTTACAAAACTTTTTTATGGGGAAATGTAGCTGACTTTTTTTTTACATGGTTCTATTATTAAACGTTTCATAAGGCTCTAATATATTTATTTTTTTTTTTCAAAAAAATTTAAATTTTCCCACGGGATTTTTTTTCGAAAAATTTTTAAAAAATGGGATTATAGGGCCTTGGTAAGCCCAGCTGTATTACCATATAAAAAAAACGTTTTTTAAAAATTTATATTCGTACAGCATGAGTAATGTGCATAAGAAAATATTATTTTTAACATTTTTTTAACACAGAGGGAACTTGGTTTTGAGAATTCCGGGTTTATCGGACCTTTCGCCTTTAACCCCAAAAAGCAAGGGGCCACGGCGAATTTTTGTTGGACGTTTAAAGTAAATTTGTTTAAACTTATTTATATCGACTTGGCGACTTTTCTCTCTCTCTCTAATAAAGCTAAAATTTACAACGTATTTTTTTTCTTGTGAAAGGGAAATTTATTAACAGTTTTGCATCTTGAATAAATCATCTCTGGAGCTAAAACCATAAATTCCCCGATAATAGTTTTTTTTTTTAAAATCAGTGCCTTTTAAAAATAAAAATGATGCTTTTTACATCGATACTAACTTTGGGAGTGAGATTTTTGTTTATGTTATAGAGTTATTTGGGGCGACCTTCGGGACTGCTCACTTATTCCACGCCAAAACACTCTTTACTTACATGGTCTTACCAAAAATCTCAGCTATTCAACAGACCCAAGTTTCTACCCCCACACAAAATTTTCGGACACGTAAACCCTCGACCAGGGGAGGAGTCCCCTTTCTCTCGCTTTTCTCTCCACCAGGGTTTACAGGGCCCGCTCTTTTTTACGATGACATTGCCCTCGTACACTGAAAAAGCTTTGTGGACATTCGTACGTCAGCCCCATTTGTCTGCCAGGGGGAAGGGGAGATTCATCAACATCAGGGGAAACTGGGGGGCGACTGTGGCGGGATGGGAGGTCCTTTCAGTGGTGAGTAATTTGGTTGGTTAGTTGTTGATACGTATGTATATTCCGGTTGTTGCCTGACAGAGACCGCTTAAAAGCTTTTTTAAAGTAAGCAAAACCAGAAAAGCTTTTTAATGACACACACAAGAGAAGGTACACCCAAAGGGAAAGGCGGAATCCCCCCCCCCCCCCAACCCGCACCCGTTTAGCGGCAGACTGCTCGTTGTTTAAAGGTGCGAATCCAATAGGCCATCGGGGCCCTTTGGGTTTTTTGAGTTGTTTTTAATTTGTATCCCTTTTGAGGATACAGACATATATACCCCTCATTTGAATGCAGGTTTTCCAAACAACACCAAAAAATTTTTAAAAAAATTTAAGTTATATAATTTTTATAACAATAATTTAAAAATTTTAAATTTTTTGGAGAGCCAATCTTTTTACAGAAAAATAATTTTAAAAGTTTTAAGAAATAAACTTTTAAAAAAAATTTTTAAGGGAAAAAAATTAAAAAAAAAATTTAAAGAAATTAAAAAATTTTTAAATTTTTTAAAAATTTTTTTTAAAATTAAAAAAAGAAATTTAAAATTTTCAAAATTTTTAAAGGGAAATTTAAATTTTTAAAAATTTTTGAAATTTAAAAAAATTTAAAGAAATTTAAATTTTAAAATTTTAAGAAATTTAATTTTTAAAATTTTTTAAGGGAAAAAATTAAAATTTAAAAAATTTTAAAAAATAAAAATTTTCAGTTAAAAATTTTAATATAAATCTAGTTTAAGTGAAAAAACAAATTAACACTTCGGCCAATTTGCTTATTCCTCAGAGGTAGGGGTTGTAAAAAGGAGCGCCATTCATTGGATGTTAGATTTTTTACTGGGAGTCATTAATTCATCGGCCCCGAACCTTTTAATCTTTCTCGAAAAACCAGATGTTTACCGTGTTTTTTACTAGAAAAAACACTTTATGCCCACTAGCCCAAAAGCAATCGTTCAGTGCGTTTTTTTTTATCGCCAAAAAAAAAATTTAAATTCGAGGCCCACGACTGAGGCCCCCCGGGTCTGGATTCCATTTTTCCCCCCCCTTCTAGAGGGGATGAAGAGATAAGAACATAGAGGATTCTTTGAATGTTGGGGTTCTGGGTGGTTTTAGCTGATAACTATTTTAACTGGTTCTGATACTAAAGCTTACAATTTGTAGAAGCATTTGTAGAAGTAAAGAAATTTAATAAAGTGATTATATTTTTTGCAACCATATTACGTCATTAAAAGTTTATATTTTGGAATGATTGCCTAAAGAAGAAATTTTTTATGGCACAAAAAATCTTTTCTGAAAATCAATTTTAAAATGTTTTAAAGTAAAATTGCTAAAATTAAAACTATTTGATGTTAGTTTAACTATTTTATGGTTTTTTTTCTTAATTTATTATTTCAATTAACGAATGTGAAAGATTATGTAAAGGAAGTATTGAAGTGCGGTCGAAAATCCGAATTTTGCTTTTGGAGGACGCTGAATTCAAAAGATTTTTTTTTTTTTTAAATGTTCGTCTGTCATTATCAGATGGATGTAATTGATTCAACGAACGGTAATGGAAAGTCGTGAAGTGGTACACACTCATAGATTTTAATTATGATTAATACATTATTTCATCGAAGCAATTTCGCGAAACTGAAAAGTTGTGTTTACGACGGGTTTCTTTATAATAATTCATTATCAGTGATTTGCTATAAACGCTACAATAATTTCCTTAACGTAACAACTGTCTTTAGTTTGTTCAAATACTACAAAGTTCTTTCAACCACAATACAGATCTTTTGTTGTACAAAGTCTATAGTGGTGACAGATGATTCCTGCAATTACAATATGATGCATAGAATGTAGGAGGAACTAGGGACATTTGACCCCTAAGGGTACATGACCCAATGCCTTTCTCTCAGCAATGGAAAAGTTATGTGAGTTGAAAGTGGCATCACTTTTTTCCTTTCAGCCAGTTGATCACATGGTGAAAAAAACCAAGCTGAATCATAGCGTATTTGTTAAGTTATGCGAAGAAATACGTTTTCATGCACTGAAAGTAAATTTTTGAGAGCGTAAGGTTTTTCGGTCTACATTTTTGGTTTAAAAGAAAGATTTTTTCAATTAGTCATTTGTTTAGTTCATGCTATTAGCTACAGTTACATGCATAATATTGCTAATGTAATTATTCGCAAATGTCTTTGTTTTTGGGATTAAACAAAAAAAGTGCAACTAGGGATAAGTGACCCAAGCCAATTAGGGATATGTGACCCAAGTAAACACAAAAGTAGACAGAAGTAGACCAAGTAAATTTTTTAAAAAATCACGGGAGTCCCAAAAGTAAATGACTGGGTCTTTAACGAAGTATAAGGTTTGTTTGGAAGGTACAAGGGAATTTTTTTAACGAGCTTACAATTCAATATGCAGAAAAAATTGATGGAAAATGTTTCAAATGTCCTAAAATGGATAATGCATCCCAAAATGATATTGGTAAAATAGTAGCGATTCTTCAACCACATGTGTTTTCTTTGCAAAATAAAAGAAGCCCCAGTTTCGTATTTCGAACAGAATTTACTTTTAAATTTGAATATTTCGTTAATATAAGCATAAATAATGAGATAAAAATAAAAGTAATAATTTTGTCTGAAAATACTATGAAATTTATATAAACTTTATAATATGATATTAGTTTTGTTTATTTGGTAAAAGTTTTTTGATTATTTTAAGTTATACTACCACATTTTGGGGTTGGGTCACGTATCCCTGATAGGTGGGTCATGTATCCCTATGCATTGGGATACATGACCCAAAACTAAAGTTTTAAATAATTTATATTTTACTACTATTGCATTTAATACTACAGAAAAATACTAATATATATTGTGTACTACTTTATGAAGTATAAATTATCTGCAATTACACATTCATAAATAGTGTTTTTTAAAAGTTACAAGCAAAAAAACTACGAGTGGGGTCATATGTCCCTGGTTCCCTCTATGCTTCTTCAAGAAAATGTGTTAGAGAAAGCTTTAAAAATTTGATATTGCGGTATATTCCAAAAGGAGATATTATTGCTAGATTGGAAAGGAGATATTATTGCTATTATTGCTGAGATACTTATAATATATTCTGGGGTCCCGAATATTCATAGAACGTGTATATCGGGGATCAATTATTTCTGGCGTTAAACAATCAAAAAAGTTTTAAGTTTTTTTTTCATTTCTTTTGCCCCAAGATTGTCATTGCCAAAAGTTGCCCAAAAGTTGTCATCTCTTAGAACTTTTCTGTATAAATCCTAAATGGAGTATAGAACAAAAATGCAATAACTTCTTTTGTTTATCTGTAATTGTCCCTGAATTTTAAACAAATATGTGTCTTTTGTCTATACGTAATGTCTCCGTTTTTTACATCAAATTTTAGAAATTAAATTTGTTTGTTATTTTGTTATTAGATATAACTTTTAGTAAGTGAAAATGAGAAGAATTAAAAAAAATATATGTAATAAATCTGAATTCTTTTGTATGTACATATGTATCTCTCTGAAGATTTTTTAATACTTTTTACTGGTATGGGGACGTACATAAATTACGTCACGCAAAGTTTTGACTTTTTTAACCACTCTTTCGCCTCCCCATTTGTCACGCTGCTTCACGTTTAATCGAATCCCTCCCCTTAAAATTGCGTCACGTTGTAGCACCCCCCCCCCTTTTTTTCAAAGAAAAAGTTAATATTAATATTTTCCTTTGATTCTGAAATTTGAAAAAAGAGCATATTTATATAATATATATTTTTTAAAAAATTAATTTCGAAAGAAAAAAGTTAAATTTATATAAAATAATTTATTAAAAGGAATAGACCAACGTTGTATTTACATTTTCCGTTGTCCAAGGACTAACTAGCCATTAGCTAATACCTTAAAAAGGGGCCTGGGTGTAATCGGATATTTTTTGGGTCTTTTGGTATTCATCCAGGTCCTAACGTAATAGGACTAGTCCTCTGTAGTAAGTAGCTGATAGTCTTCTAGTTGGTCAAGATAGTGTCACAATTTACAGCGTGTTACGAAGTACCATTAGGAAAAGGTCTGTAAAATGTAAGAGGCTAATAATTCCAACGTTGTGGCATATAATAATCTCCCTATCCTCTTTCTGAAATAAAGTGTTTCTCATGATGATCTTATGATAAAAAAATTAAGATTTTTTCTCAAAAACTTCATTTAATGCAAAACAGATTTTCAATGCAAAAGTGAAATATTCCGAATCGTTACGTCACGCAAGCGATTACCCCTACCCCCTCCATGTCACGACCCGTCACGTTGGAGCGCACCCCTCCCTTGTGCATGACGTAATTCATGTACGTCCCCCATTTTCTAATGTAATATTTTTAAGGATTTACATATATTTTACTTAATTTACAAAAGAAAAAAAAGATCTCAGTTGTGACAATAGCTATAAGCATAGCACATACTAAAAAGCTCCGAATTTTGAATTTGGAAACTGGAACAGTTGATTTTATGATTTGACTTGGAAAATATTTTTAGTCATTTATAAGAAGAAATTATTTTCTTAATCCTGATGCAAAGATGTAATAAAAAATAAGTGCTTTGATAGTTATGTGGTGATATGTGGTTATGCCTTGATAGTTATGGATACATGTGGAAAGTCTATAGTGGTGACAGACGATTCCTGCAATTACAATATGATGCATAGAATGTATGCTTTCTTCAAGAAAATGTGTTAGAGAAAGCTTAAAAAATTTGATATTGGGGTACATTCCAAAAGGAGATATTATTGCTTGATATGTAAATCTTATTCAAAGTAGCTTAGAAGTTAGACATATATGACACTCACTTCACATTTTGAAAGGAGTAATGAACTTGAATTTCTAATTCTTCAGCTATCAAGCAACGTAGATTCATAGAGATGAAAGAAATGAAGAATTTTTTTCATTCATCTGAGCTTTCAGTTGAAGAAATATAACGTTGAAAAATATGGCGATGTAAAATAGTTAAAATGTATCACGGTTTTAATTTGCTTCAAATAGATAACACCTAATAAAAGATTTCCTTATGATAGTTATGGTTTTCAATAAATAGTCTTTGGAATGTGACACTTCGGTTAAATATGATTATTGACAAAACTTGATTTATTCTTGGGAAGGGATAACTGGGCCTATGTAGATGTCCCGATGTAATATTGGCACCTTTTTAGACACATTCTTGAATTTTGTGTAGAATCGATTCTAAGTACCAGTGTCTGTTACAAACCTAGTTTACGTTATAAACGTAATGTGAAATCTAAAAAATTAAATATCCTTCTTATGTTCAAAATCTTTTATCAATTTCAATTAACAGCAACATTGGAATTCAGTCATGTGGCACTGTCTAATTCTGAGTGATTTAGTTTTAGTTGTTTTGCAATGATTGTTGCAACGTTTTGCTTTACAATATTCTAATGCTCAATCAGTTGAAGAAATCACAATTAAAAATCCTTGCTGAATTTGGCCAAGTTGTTTTTTGTCCAAAATCAGGGGTATAAATTGGATTGTTTTCAATAATCTTTAAGTTTATATCATCATGAGGTTAGTCAATTTAATTTAAAAAGAATAACAGTTTCTAGTGTATTCCCTAAAGAAAGGAGATAAACTGAATTTTGCAATTTGGTTCCCTGATATAGAGTGACATTACAATCTCTAATATCCTGAAAATATCTATCGACAAAATATGTTTCAAAATCAAAATATTGGAGGGGGTATTGTGGAGGATTACAATATTGTTTAAATTTTCAGAATTAAAAACATGAATTTAATATCGTAAGTTGCAACTATATGGTTTACTAGATGTATATCTTGAGTCAGTCTAAAGATTATTTTTGGGGTCAAATTAAAAACTATGCAGATCTGTTTTGTTAATTTATTCTTTTTAATAATACTTAGATGCATGAAAAGATAACTTAGCTAAGTCAATTTTATAATGTTTGTGGCTTTTTTTCTCTTCAAAATGCTGATTAAATTCAGTTAAATTCTTATCTATTACTCTGCTTTACATTTGAGAAGCTTGGGGAAGCTTGGAAGTAAGACACGATAAGTTTTATATTAAACTTTGTATTAATCAACTAAAACCGCTATTGTATTTTGTATCTTTAAATTCATTAAACAAAGTTTTGAGTACCAACAGAGTTATCTTTTTTTATTACAGTGAATGAAAATCAATGTTTCAAATGATCAATTAGTAACATCAGTCTTTTTAATATGCCAATTTAGCACATTTTTCTGTAACCTACCATTTCATCTTATATTATTGAAATTGATGCATCCTTATTTGATTTCAAAAATAACCATTACACTATTCCGAATTCTTACAACAAGAAAAAGTAATAAAGAAAAAAACGTTCTTTGACCACAAAAACCGGCTTTTGAATTGTCCCATACGACTGTCCTGTTACCAAGCGAAACCCAACCCCCTTAGGTAAGTCCGATGCTTCCCCCTCTCTCCCCCCTCCCTACCAGCAAGCCACTGGTAAAGCGCAAAGGCATTTTCTACGAAGTCACCAAGGGTTCTATTCAAAGTACAGGGGGAAAGGGGTTCCAGATGTTGACAGATGCGACACTAACTCCAGAACCCCCCACCATATGTAGAGAGATAACGTACACTCTAAATTAGTTGGCGACACCTTTCAGGTGATCGCCAAATGTGGGGTTGCCATAATTCGCTTTCCAAAAATAGCAACAACTTTTCTTAAATTTTTGAAAAATACAAATATTTCAATTAAAATTTTTATTCGTAATGAACTGAAAAATAAAATTTCGATTGTGTTCAAAATATATAATTATTGCAGTATCTTTATTTTTTTACTGAGATACATCGTCATACACTAAAGACATTGTATTTGCCACTGATTTCCAAACTTTAAAAAAATATCAAAAATACTCAAGATGTGATTTTCAAATTTTTTTTTCTGATAGTCTATTTTAAATCTTTTGTTCTTTAAAATGTTGTCAAAAACTAGTGGCCAGTATTAAAATTGGGGCGTCATTTAGTCGGAGAAGATTCTCCATAGGAATACCATTACGATTTTCAAGGGGTGAAATTCGGCTTCATGACTCTTAAGGATTTTGGTATGCCCCCCCCCCCCCCAGGTGTCTGGTTTTGGGGGGGAGACAAATGATTAGAGAGAACAAGAATTTGTTAGAGTTGTATCTTAGACAAAATAAACCATTTACATTAAAAAAATTCTATTTTTTTCGACCCCCCCCCTAAAATTTCAACGACGCAGTCTGCGTCGTTGACCCCCCCCCCCCCCCCCCCCCGTAGGCACCCCTGACACTGGCCAAGAAGTGGGCCACTACACCTCCGTCGCCTCTGTGGACTACTGGTTCCTTGTGGGGTTTGCCATCAGGACCAATGACGATGTAGGAGTAGAAACAGAGATTGTGAGATGCAGTCTTGGTGGTGGAGCCATCACTGGAATCCAACTTCTCGACCAGTGTCTCGAAGTCGGCGTAGATGATGAACGGCACCCGCTGCTCACACTTCTGCTGATTAAACTTGAGGATGGTGTCGTCACCCTGAGGCATCTTGATATGTTGCGGAGAATGCTCTCCGCAATATGGACGGGGGTTCTCCAGTAGTTGAGCTGTGGTGAACCGATGGAGATAGTAGTAACAATAGTGGGTAGCACTCTTGTGGGCTGTCGCGTGGGACATCAGACGACTAAAGTCCCGGATGAGGCAGTAGAGCTTTTTGCCTCCATCGGCTATATACAGGAGATTGATGACCTCCTCCTGTGTTTTCTTGGAGATGTGGAGAGGGAACACCTCCTCGTCCTCGTCCTCCGAAGACGTTGATGCGGAGGTTGGGGTTCAACCTCTCCATGGTAGACACTTTGGAGGGGGCCACCGGATACTGGATTCTGTCCATGCAGATCTCCGCTTCATGGGGCTGGTACTTGAAGACTCTTGTTGGGTTGTTCAATCTGTCGACGGGGTGAAGGGCTGCAATGACCGAATATAGAAAGCATTTTTCTCGTCATCATTCTGAATGTTGAGTAAGGCTTTCTTGTGGGCGAGTTTGTCGGGGAGGGGGATGTAACTACTCCCACCAGCGAGGGGCTGGTACACGGCCGTCAGGATCTCTAGATGAATGGCGTAGTCAAACATTCAGCCGCTCCCACTGGCCAAAAACTCCTCGAACGAGGCCAGCATTTTAGCATATGCCTCGTTGATGTGACCTTGAGCTTCGGCCAGATCTAGTTGGGTGATGACCTTACTCCTGAAGAAAGGAGTGGCAAGCTCCTTGCCCCCTTCGGGAGTGGAGCGACTGAAATGGCACTTGACGATCGCGTACCACTTGATGGGCCCCTTCGCTGTGAGGTCTTCCTCCGGGATAGCGATGATCTGAGGTCTAGCCTCTTCTTGGAAGAGGAGCAGGTCCTCGGCAACTTCTTGGGTGGGGCGAATGGTTCGTTTTGTGAAGATATCCGACACCTTCTCTGCCCTCCGGTGCTTGGTACCGGAGGTAGAGGCAGAGGGTTGGGGACGAGGTTGAGGGCGCTTGACCTAAAAAATACAAAAAAAAGAATTAGATGAAATACATTTTAATACAGTTTTCTTTTTATACAACTAAAAAAATGAAACTTACCGACTTGTTGTGGGTTGCCAGATGGCGGGTCAACATGTCCTTCCTGGTGAAGGTCTTGGGGCATTTAGGACACAACTATAAAACAGAGATAAATACATGAAAACATATTTTTATTCTAAATTATGATTTAGAAATATATTCATCATAAATACATGAAAACATAACTTTATATCATAGAAATAAGAGAAATTATATGAAAAACATAAGAAAAACTATTCTTTTTAGATCAATAAGCTTATTTAATGTACTTTTAAATAAATTTTTAAGAAAAAAATTATTAATAACTTGCATGTTCTTCACCCTCATGCTTCTTCATGTGGCGTTTTAGAGCCCTAGTCCCTATCCTCCCTAGTAAAGACTTTGTCGCAGACTTTACAGTCGAACCCTGATATGCCAACTGCGTGGGCCTTCATGTGGCGCGTCATGTTACACTTCTGTGTGAAGGTCTTGCTGCAGATGGTGCACACCTGAAACATAAACATGTTACATTTTATATTAACATTTAGCAACTTAATTAAAGGGGAACAATCATTAAGTTGACATTAAAATTTTAAAGAATACATTATCTTTAAAACTTACGTGGACAAAAGTTGGTGTGGCCGATGGAGACAAGGCCTTCGGTTGAGGTCCAGCACTGGTCGATGGTAAATCCTGAAATATTTAAGATATGAGTATATTTGTTTAAACATTTAAAAGAATGAATATTTGTAATTAGTTTTAAAAAACTTACATAAGCCAATGCAGGTGTGACGGGTGGAGACAAGGCCTTCGGTGGGGCGGGTGCACTGGTCGATGGTGAGGCTTGAAATAAACAAAGATATAAACATATTTTTAAAAATACTTAAAAAGAATGAAGTTATAATTATTTTTGTTAAAAAAAAAAACTTACGTGGACGAATGTGGGTGCAACCGATGGAGCCAGGGTCTTCGGTATGGTCGGTGGGAGTGCAGCACGAGTCTGAAATATACAAGATTATTTTATAAACATATTTCAAAATAATGACTTTTTTTCAAAGTTCCATTTAAAAACTAAAACTTACATGTGTAGCAGATGGATGGGGTCCAAAGATGGGCGAGTAAATAATGGCTGGTGCATTAACCCTGGAGTTCTGAAATTTAATAAAAATAAAGTTTAAAAAATTTTACACCATGGGATTTAAATTTAAAAATAGTAATAAAAAAAATCTCGCATTCGATGATGTAGCAGTAGGCGGGTTACTGGTGGAAGCTGCATTAACCCCAGAATGCTAAAATTTAGGAAAAAATAGTTTTTTTTTTAATTTAATCAGAGTAAAAATTATACATTTAAAAAAGTTTTTAAATCAGAAAAAAAAGTGACGTCTAGCCCCTATGATTAAAATTGCTATAATACAATGAAATAACAAAATATAGTAGTAAAAAAATTCTAAGTTTTTTTAAATCAGAAAAAATTGATCAGAGTAAAAATTATACATTGAAAAATAACAGAAAACATTTCTAAGTTTTTTAAATCAGAAAAAATTGACCAGTGTAAGTTAAACTTTTAAATTGCTAAATATAAAATTCCAAATTCAAACATTTTTAAAAGAGTAAGTTATACTTATAATATAAAAATATATGAACACATTTTCAATGTACGGTATTAACTAATTTTATAAAACAGAGAACCAATTGAATCCCTAAAACATTAGTTGAATTTATAATACTTTAATCATATAACATTTAAATAGTATTTTTCTTAAAACTCACCCGGAATTAATAGCATTTTGTCACAGTCAGGGGGGGGGGCCCTCCCTGGCTGCGCGCCTGGTTATGGCCTGCGATCCAAACCACTCGGCCATCGGGACCCATATGCCACCCTATATTGTCTCCATGTTGGTCCATGGTGCTGTTGCCAGGTTCAGTCTCTACCCTACTATAGAACTCTTTGGGTGGATATTTTCATCCGTCTCTCTAACTTTCCGTTTAATGGTCCGATTTAAAAAAAAAAATTATGTATGCACCCCTTTCGATTTATATTATAACCTTCAGATTTGTAATATTATTTTTAACTTACATTCTTTTTCAATTTAAAAGAATTTTAAAAATAAAAATAACGAATTTTGAAAATTGAAGGAGAAGAAAATAAGTACTGTGTGTGGGGGGGGGGGGGGATCGTCTGCAAAAACATAAAAAAAAAACGCCAGGTGGTTGCTAGAAACCTATGTGACTTGGGAACATAATTAAATTGCCATTTTGATACAAAATCTCTAGCCACTATACTTGAGCGAAGCAATCGAATAACATTATAACGCTCGAAGTTCCGTTGTTTGCCCGCTCAGATGTCAACTTCGTCATTTGACCAGGGTTTTAAATTACGAAATTTAGTTGGCTGTGTTAAAGTTCCTAAGGAAGGCTTGAAATAGACAGTCGGAAACGATTAAATTACCAGAACAAGAACACAAACCACACCTCCCAATGGTCGTGGGGAGCCTAGTGGTTAAGATCTCGGGATCGGAAGGTCCCGCGATCGAGTCTCGACACCTTTGATTACCCACCGAATATATACGGAGTACGTGCTCGTTAAATCTGTTGGGTCCGAACTGTCCTGTTCTGTGGTCGGTCATTGCCAGGGCCGGATTTAAAGATATGCCGCTTGTAGGCTACTACCAATTTGCCGCCCCTGACACAGTATTCTCCCACTTCGGAAAAAGATATTAGCTGTTTAGTTGCAAAATAGGGTGGCATGTGCTGTTTAAAATTATCACAACGAATATAAAAGAGGGAAAATAGGTTTATTTGAAATACAATATAATTAGAAAATATAGAAATAAGAAAATCAGATATTTTAATTTTCTGAAAACTGACATAAAATTTGCCGCCCCAAAAAATTCATCGCTCTAGGTTACAGGCTACAGCCTACTTAGCCTATTTAGAAATCCGGCCCTGGTCATTGCGAAGTTTACCACGGGTCAGGGGTGCCTACAAGGGGGGTTCAACGACGCAGACTGCGTCGTTGAAATTTTAGGGGGGGGGGTGAATTTTCTATACAAAAATTATCAATAAACTGCCAATCTTGATAAAAAAAACTCAGCTAACTCTTATTCTTATTAATTATCCCCCCCCCCCCCGACCGGGGGGGGGGGGCTCAGAACTTTTCACCACTTTTAGTATTTGTTGTTCTAAGCTGAAATAACACATTTTTAATGAAAAAGTTGGAAAATTATATTTACATTTTGAGAAAATGACTGTTGCGTTGAAGCATCGTCAGCAGAAAAGAGGGTTAAAAGTGGTTCCTGTTCGCTTTGGATCCCTTTATAATGAATGATCTAAGACTTTTGTTATCGATAACACAAAAGAAAAATTGATGATTTTCATTAAATATATAAATATTTTGCAACATTTGGAAATTTCGGAACATTTGAAAATACTTGGAACTTCATAATTTATTTGATTTTATTTTTATTTTGTATGAAACGCCTGACTTCAGTGATGGTGTAAAGCCACTTCACATCCGTTGCAGATATAAATTGTTTGGCTATGGCAATGTTTGCAACGAAGCCTTTTATCGTCAGGGGATCGCACAAGAAAATGTCCTTTTTGTGTTTGTCCTGCCAATTGAAGTCCTAATTTGCTTGGTCAGGTGTCGGCTCGTCACTTGACTGTGGCTCTAAATTACGACGCCCGTCGCTAATAGCCCTCGTGTAGCTCTAGTGCGACGATAATTCAAACTATCCTAACCTAACTTAGTTTGCTTGGTCTTCATGTAGATGTTTTGATAATATCTCTTCTATCTAAAAGAGTTTTCATAGGTGCCATGGTTAGGTTATATCTCCGAAAGGTCAGAAGAGACTTTTTTTCTTCTGGATAAACCAATTTCCAAATCTTCCAAACATTGACCAAACTGACATCAATATAATTTATAAAAATCGGCCACCCCACTTCTTACCGCCTAGTTTTATGCTATATATTACAACCAAGTTATCACATACATCTACTCCCCCCATTTTAGTGTTGTACTGCTGAATCGAATTTCACTATTGGAAACATCTGAATCAATGGCATAAAAATGATCAAGAGCTTCACCGAGGGTTATGTATCTGTTTCGAGACATTGCAAATAAAAGCGAAGAGGCTAAAAACAAGCGTGCACCATTCAGAAAACAGATCTCAAATATTCCTTTTAGTGAAAAGGGGGAAACCAAAGGATACCCTCTTTTACGCTGACGTTGCGCGAACGCAACGCCTGTGTTTCACACGCTCGGTAACCATGATAAATTAAACAATTTATAATGTTTTTGCAGATGTTGAATACTTGAACTGTTCATTTGAAATGTGTTATGTCTATTTTATCATATTCGACTTTCTTGTTTTGAAAGGAATATATTTTCGATGAGCATCACATGCTCTGGTTACTATGTTATATTTGAAGAACAGCCTGCGCAAAAGTAAATTGATCCAGAACAAAAAAAATGTTTGGAAATTAAAGTCAGTTATCTTATATCACATGCTAAGTATTAAATAGGTGATGAGAATCGTTTTAATATATTTTCGAAGAATGTTTTTCAAGCGTTGCGTCAATGCAACAGCAGCGCTTAATGGGCTAAAATAAAACACAAAAAGTGGCAAGAAATTAAAAAGTGGCTCCAATTTTTGTATATTTTTTTGCCTTCAAAGAATATGAATGGGTCAACTTCTTGACGAAGGTTTATAAGCGGGTCTTTGTGACCAAGCCATCAGGGCCAGATTTCTAAATAGGCTAAGTAGGCTGTAGCCTAGAGCGTCGAATTTTTGGGGGCGGTAAATTTTACGACCAATTAAAGCGGCATTCGGCAAAAAAAAATATTATTAAGATACTAATATTTTAAGAATGAAAACAAATACTTTGCATTAATGCGTAAACCGTATATATAGCACCCGCTATATAGCTGAGCTTGTCGTCGCTGTGTGGTTCACATCAGTTACACCTTATGAGACCAGGGTAAGTGAGGATATTATAAATTATCTAATTATATTGTATTTGAAATAAAACTATTTTCCCTCTTTTATATTCGTTGTGATAATTTTAAATAGCACATTATACCACCTTTTGCAACTAACCAGCTATCTTTTCCCGAAGGGGGAGAATATTGTGACACAGGGGCGGCAAATTCTTTAAATCCGGCCCTGCAAGCCATAGATATCATAATTAAAGTATTAGATTGGCTGATTCACGTGACCTCCAATGCTAACGACGGGACGCGCATGGAGGCTTTTTAAGGGGGCATAATGGCCAGTGTTGCTGCCACTTTAAGGAGAAAAATGCTACGAAATAATACCATTTATTTCTATAATTACAAAGAAATACTAGAAAGGATTTAAAGTCACTAAAAATATTCCAAAATGCAGCTAGTATTTTACGATATTTTTTTGTAATTTTAGAATAATTCTAAAATAAATTCTAAAATTAAGTTAAAAGTTTAGTTATAAAGTTTAAAGAGTATATTTGTATTTTAGAATAATTCTAAAATTACAAAAAAAATATCGTAAAAATACGAGCTGCATTTTGGTATCTTTTTAGTGACTTTAAATCCTTTCCTAGTATTTTTTTTTTGTAATTTTAGAATTAAATGGTATTTTCTCGTAGTATTTTCTCCTTAAAGTGGTAGCAACATTGGCCATTATGCCCCCTTAGAAAGCCTCCATGCGCGTCCCGTCGTTAGCATTGGAGGTCACGTGATCAGCCAATCTAACACTTTAATTAAGATATCTATGGCTATGTCCTGACTACGCCACAAAGGCAACAAAAACCGGATAACAACAACCGCAATTTGTACATGCATGCGAACGAAAACATTGCGCACGGTTACTGCACCTCAACTGTGACGCACGGTGTTTTAGCTTATTAACGCATGCCTCAAA
>JAFNEN010001239.1:0-41416 GCA_019343175.1 Oedothorax gibbosus
ATGTAAAGCCCGAAGGAAACTCAAATTTTAAAATAATGTTTCTTTTATCCTTCTACCATTCTTTTATATACGTTATATTTGTACACATCATTTTTATATAAATATGATAATTTGTAGTATTCAGAAAATGGCTAAAACTAGAAAAAATATTTATTGATTTTTTTCCAAAATGCATATAAATTTTAAATGCATGGTAACTAACGTAACAAACTTTGCGGCCATTTTTTTTTTACTGACGAAACCAGGACTGTCGTAAGCTCTATTTTAAAAAAAAATACATATGCCGATCTAACATCGTGCTAAAATAAGTTTGATAAATATAAAAGAGTTTAATTAAGTTTTAAATTTAAATACGTGGAAAAACTAAATACCCATAAAATTGGTTTTGGATTTTAGCTCGTTTTTGTACCATTATTTCATTTACTTCTCTACCACACTCTTTCTAAAAATATTTTTATTAAAAATCATTTTTTAATCTTTAGTATTAGACCGAAATATCTTTGAAAAAAAATAAAACTTAAAAATAAATTTTTAGCACATATCGGCACGTTTTCTAAAAAAACTCCTTAAAAATTTTTTTCCCAAAATTTCAACAAACAAATTGAATCCACCCCAATTTTGGTTAAGGTTCAGCTGCTGCACAGGCTTTAATGACCCCTGGGAAAAACTTTCCCGGGGGGCCCCCGGGGGACCCGAAAAATTTTTCGCAAGCTTAAATTTTTTTATAAGAAAGGAGATGGGTATTTAATTTCTAACCCGGAGAAATTTTTGCTTTTCTCGGGACAAAAAAAAAAACAAGCGATTCAAAACTACAAAACAAAGTCCCCAAAAAAGTTTTTTTTTTTACCCAACGCTTTTGTACGGTTTAATTTTAGCCCCAACAAAAAAAACAAAAAAAAAACCATGCAAATACCTTTCTAAAAAACCCCCCAAAGTTCTAACCAGATACTTTAAAAACCGAATTTTAACTATAAGCCTATTTTGGGCCCCCCCGTTATTTTTTAATAGGTGCTATCTCTGCATTTACAAAAAATGAAAAAAAAAAAATAATATGTCCCTTTTTTGTGATTTTATAGGGGGAAAAGGGGTGAAATTTTTAAAAAAAGTCGTTAATCAGTCTTAATTTTTTCAATTTTGGAAAATTTCAGGTGTGGGGGTAGGCTTCGGTTCGTATTTAGAGATGTAAAACTGTAAATTTTAAGAAAATATATTTGAATAAAGTTTTTAAAATTTGCCCCTTTGACTTTTTCCCCAAACTAAAAAAATACTTTTCATTTATGGCCCAATATTGTTTTAGGACTTTTTTCTCAAATTTATTTTATAAAATTTTTAAAAATTTAAATTTTTATGTTTTCAACGGTATAAATTTAAAATTTAAATTTTTTTGAAAAAAATATTTAGATTTTTTTTTAAGTTAAAAATAAAACTATTTTTTGAAACGCCCAAATTTTTTTTTACTAAAACAGTGTTTATTGAAAAATACATTTTATTTTTCCCTATCTCTGAAAAGTAAATTTTTTCCCCCTCATTAAGCCCCAAAAACCCCCCCAGACTAAATTTGTTTTTTCCCGAATTTTATAACTAAAGAAGGCCATAAAAATAAAAAAAATATTTATAGTCTAAACCCCGGGTTTATAATAAAAATTTTTTTTTAAAAAAAAGAAAGCTACCGACAAAATGGGAAATGAAAATTTAACACCTATCACGTAAAATCGTAATTTTTAAATGTTTTTAAAGGGAATAATAAAAATTTTGTTTTTTAAACGATCATATAAAAAAAAACAGACAAAAAAAAAAACCTTTTATTAACTAAAAAAACCTTTACAAAATTAATTTTTTTTCGTGAAAAAAGGGGGGTTTAAAAAAAACATTTTTTATGTGTTTAATTAAATTAAAAATTGAAAGACCCATTAAAATTTAAACAAACATACATAAAAAATATAAATTTTAAAATACAAAAATAAAACAAAAAAAAATGTGGCATGCTAATGCTAAATAATCAAAAAAGGGTTTAAAAATTCTGGTCAGGGGGGAATATTTTTAAAAAAACATTTTTTCGCTTCTAAAAATAAAATATCCATAAATATCGTTTTATTGAAAAATTAAACATTAAAAATTAAAAAACAAAAAAATTTTAAAATTTTTAGATAAAAAATTTTTTTAAAACCTTTTAATAAAGAAGGGATTATTTTTGGAATTTCCCAGTGGGTTTTAGTTTTTTAAATTTAATTTTTTTGGGGCCCTAAATATAAAAAATTTTTTTCGGAAAATTTTTTTAAATGTTTAAAGGGGGGACATGATTTTTTTTTCCTTTTTAAACGCCCCTGCTGATATATTTAACTTTAAATAACAAAAAGAGTTTTTAAACAAAATGAAAAAAACCCATTCGAAAAATAACATTATCCGAATCGGTAGAAAATTAAAATTTTTAAAAAGGGGAAAAATGTTCGAAAAAAAGATGTCCTTTAAAAATTTTAAAACTTTTGGGTTTTTAAAATTTAAATAAAGGTTTAAAAGGGGGGTTTTTTTTTTAAAAAAAAAAAAATCCCCCTCCCCATACAATACTACAAAATTAAAATGTTTGGGATAAAAACCAGAATAATAAATTTTAACCAGAAAGCCCCCCCTTTGAAAATTTTTTTTTCTTGGGAAATAAAATTTTTAAATAAAAAAAGGGTTTTTTTTTTTAATAACTGGGAAAACATGTATTAAAATAAGAAAATTTTTTACTTTTCCCTTAGATTTAAAAATTTTACAAAACATAATCCCTTTTTCTCCCTTTTTGTTAAATAAAATTTTTTAAGGAAAAATTTAAAACCCAAAATTCCCTTTTAAAAATTTAAAAACAAAAAATTTATTTTTATTTTTTTTTTTAATATTAAATCATTTTATTAAAAAAACCAATAATCTGCCCCAAAGAAAACTTTCTACAACATTTTTATTTACACTTTTTATTTTTAAAAATTATAGTTTTTTAAAATTTTTCACAAAATTACATATAAAGCAACAAAATATAAAATACTTTATACATTTTTTAACATTTTTTTATGGGGCCCCCCTGTAAATTTTTCTCATTGATCTTTTTCCCACTTCAAACGAAACTTTCCTAAAAAAAAAAACTGAGTTTTTGTTTTCTGGGATAGAAAAGGCATTTTTTTAATGGGAAAAAACAAAAAGAATAAAAAAAACACTAATTTTTTTTAAAAAAAATTTTTAAAATTTTTGCTGTTTGGGGAAAGGGGGAAAACCCCCCAAATTTTGGTTTTTTTGTTTTTTAACGTTTAAAAACACAATTTATGGATGTGTAATTTGCAGTTAATTTATACCCCTTCATAAAAGGTATTACAAAAATATATATTCAAATTTTTCCCCAAATTTTAAACTCCCAATAGTAGAAAAACTATTTTTAAAAATTTAATTTAAAAAAAAATTAGAAAAATATTTTTTTAAATTTTTGTTTTGGGTCGTGAAACCCCAATTTGGAAATAGGGATACATAAACCCACCCTTTTTGGGGTACGGGGGAACCCCCAATTTTGAATAATGCCCAAAATAAAAGACAAAAATTTTTAAAAATACTTTTACATAATAAAAAAACAAACATCATAAAAATTTTTATGTTATTTTTTTTAAACCCAAAATTTTTTGGTTTAAAATTTTTTAAAAAACCCATTAATTTTTCTTATTTTAACAAATTTATTAAAATTTTTTAAAAATTTAAAAGTCTTGTTTGAATAAAAAATCGGGGGTTTTTCCTGTTTTTTTTGCGGGAAAAACCCAAAGGTTTTTTTGAAAAAAATCGTTTCCAAATTTTACCCAATTCAATTTTGGGATATTTTTCCTTTAAATAGGCCTTTTAAAAAAATTTTAAATCGTTTAAATTTTTTTCAAACTAAATTTTGTAAGCTCGCCCAAAATTTTTTTTTTTCCTTGTCCCTTTCCCAAAAAATTTCTTCCCCCTTTTCCCTTTTAAAAAAAATATTTGGGGGAAACCCCAGCATTTACTTTTGAGCCTCCCGTGATTTTTTGAAAAATTTACTTGGTCTGCTTCTGTCTACTTTTTGTTTAAATTCCCGGGCCCCCCAAAACCTTCATTGGCCTTTTGGGCCAATTTTCCCTATTGCACTTTTTTTTTCTTAACCCCAAAAAAAAAGTATTTTGCCAAAATTTAAAAACCCTTAAAAAATGTTTTAAAAGCACGAAAAGCTAAAAGCATGAACCAAAAAAATAAAATTTAAATTTAAAAAATTTTCCCTTTTAAAAAAAAATGTTTTAAACCCAAAAACCTTTGGGACCAAAAAATTTAAATTTCAGGGGCAAAGAACACGTATTTCTTGTAAAGCCAAACACATACGCCCGGGTTCGGGTTGGGGTTTTTTTCAACAGGTGGGGCAGCTGACCCGAAGGGAAAAAAATGAATTTCCACTTTCCCAAAATTTTTTAAAACTTTTCCCAAACTGAGAAAAAAGCCTTGGGGCTGTAAACCCCAAAAGGTCAAAGTATCATAGTTTTTTCCCCCATTTTTTCTCTTTATTTTTAAAGAAGTAAGAGAAGTTGCGAAATGTTTTTTTTTAAAAAAAAAAACCCTTTAAAAATTTTTTAAAAAAAACGTGGGCGTTTTTTTATTGCCAAGCCGAAATTAAAATTTTTTTATTTCCAAAATTTCTATAAAACCCGCAAAAATTTTTAAAAAAATTCCCCCAAAATTTTTCCCCTTTTAAAAAAAAAACTTTTTTTTCATAAAAATCTAAACTTTTCTTTTTTTTTTTTTAAAACTAGGTTTTTTATTTAAAAGGTTATATTTGCAAATTAAAGGAAAAAATTTTTTAAAATTTTAATTAAATTTATAAAAGTGTTTTTCCCAAAAAATTTTGTTTTAAAGGGCAAAGTAAACCCCCTACCTTCACAAATTTAAAAAAAAACAGATAAAAAAAACAGAATATTTTTTTGTCATTTTTCAACGACAATTTTTTGTTTTTTTTAAAATAACCCCGTTTTTTTTTTAAAAATTTTTCATTCTCAGTGTGTCCAAAAAAAAAAATATTTTCTCTGTAAATGATAAAATCTGTAACCACCCATACAGAATTTTCTCCTAAGGAACCCAGATTTTCCCCGTTGATTTTCGAAAAAAAAAATTTTTATTGCTTTCAAAATAAAATTTCCGTTTTTTGCGATGGGGGGTATTTTCTTTCCCCCTGCTTCAGTGTGGGCCCGCTTTTCCCATTCCGTTGAATTTTGGGGTTTGTAAAGGGTTTGACTTGACGTTTTTTTTTTTTTTCTTTTTAAACTAACCCACACCCGAAAAAACCCCCGTTTGGCCGGTATTTTTTTGTTATTTTGGCTTTCAGGAAAATTAAAGCAACAAATTAAAGTCGTCTCATTTAGATTTTTTCGGCAACTTTTGCTCCAAAAATTTTTCTGCAACATAACCTTTTTTTTTAGGTGGGACTTTTTTAAAGTCCCTAAAAGTCACTAAAGACCCAAAAAAAATTTTATTTTTTTATTATAATTTTTTTAATTTTTAAAATTAAAATTAACGGAAATTTTTCATTCCTTAGTAAAAAATAAAAATTTTATATTTTATAGTTATTAGGGGGTTTAAAAAATGGCTCTGTTTCTGGGGTTTTCTTTAAAAAAAAATTGGGTAATAGAAAAAGGGAAAATATTTCTATGTAAAAAATATTTTTTTAAGGGGGGATTGTCAGTCCCCCTAAGTTTTAAAGCTTAGTTTTTTTAAACACAAAAATTTCCCCAGAATTAAATTTCTTTGCCATGTTGCCCCTTTTTTTTTTAGGTATTAGAATCAACATAACATCGAAATGAAAAAAAATTTTGAAAAAGAAAAAAGTTATCTAGTTTTTTTAATTTATATTTTTTGAAATTTTTTAAAAAGCCAAAAAAATTTCACAAATGGCGACACCCATTTTTTAAAAATTTATCAATGAATTTTTAAATAACCGGATGGGTTTTTTTCTTTCAATTTTGTTTTTTAAATTTAAAGGTTTTATGATTCCCCCTACCTGGGAAAAAGGGATAAATGGGATAGCCAAAAAATTTCGCAAAATTTTTGATTTCAAAAACCCAATGCAAATTAAACTCTATGGGAAATACCCTCCCCTCTTGTTAATTTTTAATCGCTTCCAATGTGTTAACCCAAATTTCCCCCCATCTCCCCTTTTCTTTTTTCTTTTCCCCAAATCCGATATCACTGATTTGAAGTAAATTGGGGTAAACCCTAACAAAAACGCCCCGGGGGTGGCAAAAGGGAAAAATGGGTTGGTTTTCCCTAAAAATTTTGGAAAATTTTCCTTCGCAGGGTTTTGCACTTGGGGTTGGTTTCCCCCCATGACAAAACGTGAAACATTGTGGTTTTAAATCTCCCCATGCAAAAAACGTGAAACGAAAAAAAAAAAAAAAAAAAAAAAAAAAAGCATATAATTTTAAATCCTTGTTTCTGTACTGATGTAAATTAAATACGTGTTGTTCCATGTCCCCGGGCTCCAGTACTGTTAATCTAGTCCCCTCCTTCGGGAAATATACGAGAGTTATATTTTTTTAAAAAATTTTTTTTTTTGTTTTAAAAAATATTTTTGTGACTAATTTCCCCCCACTGTCTAGCGGCAGCTTTAACCCTTTTTCCATGAGTTTCCCCCTCTCAAAAAAAACCAGGGCAAGCAAAGGGTCCCCCTCGCCCAAAAATCCCCCCTTAGGAATGCAAAGGGCCCAAACAAGGATGGGGGCTTTCCGGGGGGCGCACTTTCCCCCCGCACTTTGCCAAAAAGGGGAAAAACCTTTTTTGCCATTACTATAGGAAAACAAACTCTTTAGGTTTGGGCCGCTGGGAAATCCCTTTACAGCGCCGTCTTGGGCGGTCTTATCGCAGGAAAAGGGGAATGGGCCCCCCGGATATTCCGCCAAAACCAATCATTGGGGTGGAGGGACCCCCCCAAGGGTTTTTTAAGGGCATTGTTTTTTTTTTGATGGGGTAAAGCTCGTCAAAAGTTAATGGGGGGATCTTTAAAACCCCCTGGTTCAACCAAACCCTGCTTTGCCAAATCCGTCAGCAACCCTTTTTTTTGTAAATCCCCACATTCGAGGGTTTTCCATTGGGGGGTGCACTTCGTGGTCCCCCAGAAAAATATCCAAGTAATTTTTAGAAACTATGCATTTCGGTCACCCCCATTGATCCAGTCCTTCAAATGCGTATTGAAAATTCTACTATCCGTAAAAACCCCAATGCTCCATAATTAGTTTTCATTTTAAAAAGGCCTCAAGACCGGCCCCCATAGCCAAATTCCTTCTTTAAACCCCCCCGAGCTATTGTCCGGGTTTCCTTGTTTTAATTTTTTGACTTCGCTATTTTGGGGCCCCTTTAAAATTACTCCACTCCCGGATTGATGGTTCCTTTTTTGCTTTTCCCCCCTTTGTAAAATTTTGATATCTTTCATCAGGGGTTTTTTGATTATCTCAAGGGGGCCCCAACCCGCTTTTAAAAAAACCCGGGGCTTTTACTTGCTTTAAATTTACGGCCCCCGTTTTAGTTTTTGGGGTGGGAAAAATACTCCCTTTTAAACCCTCCGATGGATCAATACAAATTTTTTGGGGGGAAGGGTGTTTTGACCCCTTGGGTGAAAAAGTTTAACTCTGTGGGGCCCGGCTCTTTGGGCTGTTTTTTTTTTTAATCTTTTTGGGTTTCTTTTTCCCCCCCCTAGAAAATCCGAGGTACGATTATGAGACCCCTAACTTTTTAAGTTTGTTTTAAAAAATTTCCCGCCAAAGCAAACTTTTTCCCCTTTGGGTCTCCCAAAGGGTGTAAGTCTGCCTCTACAAAAAGTTTCATTAAAGGGGAACTGTTTTTTTCAACCCGTGATTTTTTTGGGGAGCCGGCCCCCTCAAATGAACTCTTTTTTTATTTTCTGTAAGTTGGTATTGGGAACGCAAAAGTATACAGGTAATCCATATTCTAAAATAGGTCCTAAAGGGGAATGTTTCGTATTCCAAAAAGTTTTTTTGCATTAAACGGGGGCCCCAAACCTTCCCGAGATGTATTTGATTATATTCAGTCCCTTCTTTCCCGCTTTTAAAAGATTTAAACTCTCAATATGTTTTTTTTGCAGTTGAATTTGGGGTCCAAAAAAAACCCTAAAGGTTTTTTGGAAAAGTTTTAAAAGCCTTTGATATTTTGTCCATCGACCCTAACCCCTGGTTTTTTAATTAAAATATTTTTTTTTTTAGTTTTTGAAAGGGGTGGGTAAAACTTTTTGGGGATTAAAGTCAAATTTGGGGGCTGGCACAAACCCCACTCAGGTCATCCATAGTCAAATTTACTTCTAACCCTTTAATCGCTTTCTACCCCGGGCTCCCGATTTTCCCTAAAAACCCATGTCTCCGCAAAATTTTTCCCGCTTTTACAAACCCCCTTTGGGGAGGGAACTCCCCAAAGCCCTCAGATAAAAAGGGAAAAAGAAAAAGGGTTTAAACAGGGGGCCCCTGGGGGGACAACCCTGGCTTTAAAATAAATTTTGGGGCAAGAAAGAATTTTTATATTTTGTGGGCCCTTTAAGGGGACGCTGCTTCCCCGGAAATTCCCAAAAATCCAAGGGCCCGAGCCCTGCCATTGATCTTGCCATTTTTTATGCAGTTTTTTTAATTAAATTTGTTTTTTCCCACTCGGGGCAAATGCCTTTTTTCCCGATCAAAGAAGACTGCAACGAGTTGGGTTTTTTAAAGGCCCAAATTTTTTTGTGATCCCTGATCTTTTTGGCACTGTAGATAACCTGATCGGTATACAATGTCCTCTTTAAATCCGTACTGAGCCCTTTCCCCATTAGGTTTTTTCGAGTAAAAGGAAAGTTTTTGAGTCTGGCCAGGATAAATTTTTTTCCATTATTTTACAAATAATACTCGTAAGTGATAAAAGGTCTATGCTCCCCTGGCGAACAAGCCTCCTTACCGGGGTTTTTTAAAATTGGGATTAAAATTTTGGCACTTCTCCATACTTTTGGGAAGGTTTTCCCTTTTCCCTCCAAACGGGGTTAAAAATGTCCAATAAACTCTTCCTGCCCGTGACCCCAATTTTTTCAATCATCCTTCCATGAAACCCAAATCCGGGCCAGGAGATTTATTTTTTTTTAATTTATTTGTTTAAATGCCATAACAGAAAAATCCAATTAAAATGCACATCAAAAAGACAATGAAAAAAACAAAAACCACAAAAAAAAAAACATTACAAAGAGAAAAACCCTCCGACAATTAGTTTTAAAAACATTAAAAGGCATACAAAAAATATAATTTTCCTCAACACACTTTTAAAAGGGTTTTAAAAAAATTTATATAGAAAAAAATTTAAAAAAGGGCTTTTTTTCTTTAAACAATTCAAAAAAAAACAAACAACGATTACGTGTAACTCTAAAGGGCCCCTTTAAAAATTTTATGTACTAGTAATGTAATGGAATCAATCATATTATTAATAACTTTATAAAAAAACAAAGACAAAAAACTTGACGCCCTAGATTTAAAAGGGTAAAAATTGTTAAACATATTACGGATTTACACTAAAGGCATTTCCCGAGAAGAAACTTTTTGAAACTTTTAAAAATTTAAAAAAAAACGAAAAAAATTTATTTGTAAAACGTTCAATGACCACAAATTTGCTATTCTCGTAGTAAGGATCCCATTTCGGGGTACAGTTTTCCCAAATTGGGGCGAACCGGGCCCAAAATAAAAACCCTTTCCAAAGCCTTTTGACGGGAAAAATTTAGTAGTTTTCGTTTTAAAAACCCCTAGAATTTTGTAACCCTTTAAAGTTTGTAAAAATTTTGGGAATGTGCTCGGAAAAATCAAGTTTCTTTTAAAAAACTTTCCACACCAATCCCAAAGGGGAAAAATTTAAAACCAACGGGGAAAAGTATTGTTAATATTAAAGAAACAAGGGGCTTAGATTTACGCGTATAATTAAAAAAACTACATTCAAAATTTTTCCCAACTCCAACTTTTTTCTAATGAAACCCCAAATTTAAACAAACATTGCAATTCGTTTTGTAAGAGTTTATACCAGAATTACAGAGTATCTTTCAAAATTTTTTTAAAATTTTCAGCAAAAAAAAAGGAAAGCCCCTAGGCTAAATAGAGTTAAAAACGGTCATTGATAAACAATATAAAAAATAAAGGACCCAGATTAGACCCCTGGGGAACACCAGGGGCATTACCAAACCCAACAGTTTCAGAATTTCTAATATAAACATACATAGAACGATTCGTAAGATAGGGAATTCCATTGAACCAGATCGGCCGAAAAACCCCATATAAGACAGTTTTTTTTTTTAAAAAAATCCCAAAAACCCAATAAATCAAGGCCCTTTAGAGAAATCGGTTAAATGACATAAAGTTGAATTAACTCAAAAGCGGAAATAATTTTTGCAAAAGTTAAACAAACAAATTAGAAAGATTTTGTTTCTAGGGGGAAAAAAAAAGCCATGCTGAAAACCCCATTGTAAATCCCTAATTTGGGCAAAAAGATTTTGGGGGGTGGATGACAACCCAAAAAACTTTGGAAAAGGACTTAAAATACCCAATGGGCCTTAATTTTTAAAAAATTCTAAACCCCACCTTTCTTATAAAACAGGAAAACCTTTGTATTTTTCCAAAAACGGGGAAATGACCCGTTTTTTAACGAAAAATTTAAAAATAAAAAGGAAAGGGAAAAATTAATGCTCACACACCCCCTTAACAATAAATGTTTGGAACTTTTGCCCAACCCCCGTAGATGGGGAGGATTTCAAATCTTGAATAGCTGATATAAAACCCCCTGTGTGATGGATGCAATCAATTTTTTTCCGTCCCCAAGATCACTTAGAGAGGTTTTAACATGGACTATGTTTTTTGTACTTTTTTTATACCCGAAAAAAAATCCTTTCAAAAAAACGTTGGCCCATGTCCCCCCTCATTATCAAAAAAACATCTTGGAACCCCTTTTTTAGGCCCCAAAAAATGACTTTTTTTTAAAAAATGACCAAAATTTTCGGGTTTACTATCAATTATTTTCAGTAATTTTTTAAATATACTAGAATAAACACTGGCTATACTATTCCTAAGGGATGACCTAAGGATTTTAAAAAATTTAATAAAACAGGGTCTGATTCCCTAAAGGGAAGTTTTAAAGAGCTTTAGCCTTTGTCCCTTTAAAAAGTTTTTTAGTATCAATTAAAAACCACAAAGGGTACTTACTTGAGTGGTAAATTTTAAAAGGGTTAAATTTTGATCAAAGATCCTATTTAAATATATTATAAAAACCAGAAAAGCAATTGACATCCCCAAAAGCTTTAAAAAATTCCCAATTAATACTAGACAACCCAAAAAACCCTATGCCAAAATCAGCTTTTTTTTAATTATTCTAGGAGTGGGTCCCTTTAAAATTTCCCCCTTAGAAAAGAACAGCTACATGCTGCCAAAAACACAGGAAAAGGGGAAGGTGATAATTTCTTCTAAAGTTAAAGGTTAAACCCCTATGGTTTTAACAAAAATTTTTGCTTTTCGTGAAAATTTTTGGTTTAGGTAAGATCAAGAATTTGAACAACAATTTTTTCACAGTTTTTAGTTGGGTTTTAAAGGGTTAAAAAGCATTATAAAATTTTCGAAGTTCACTAGTTTTTGGGTCAAGATTAAATTGATTTAAAAAACACCAGTAATGGGCAGATTAAAAAACCCACTATAAAAAAATTTTTCGTACAAAATTAAAAAGAGTAAAATGTTAAAAAGTCTAAATAAATACAAAACTGGATCCAGGGGGGAAATAAGGCCACACAGAAGATTATTTTTTTTTTATGTTATCCAAAAGGGAATGGATAAAAACACATTCAACAACCCTGATTGTATTGTATTAAAAACTTTTGGCACAACGTCCTTTGGGCCCCCTATGAGAACACCACCTCCACGAGCCATTTAAAAGTACGATAATCCCCATCCTGGCGAAAAGTGATAAACCGATCATCAATAATAACACAGTTATTAAAATAAGTTATTATTTAGTCCCCAAACCATCTCGGAGAAGGGCCCGTTCCAGTTTTTTGTGACCCAAAATTCCTTGGTAAAAAAGTCTCTTTAGAGTCTGGGACGGCAACCGTTTAAACACTGCTCTAGCTTTCCCCCTCATGTGCCCATCCGTCCCGAAAATTTAGCGAGCTTATTTTTTTGGGAGTGAGTCCCCAACCCCGGTTTGGCCCGCGGGCTTTAAAACTTTTTGGGTCATATTTCCTGGGAGAGTCCCCTGATTAATTTTTTTCTTTTTTGATATAGTAAACTTTAATTATTTTTTTTCCAGAGCTTGGAGTTAGGCGTTTTTCGGATCCCCAAACTTCCACAAACTTCCCCTTTTTTTTTCCCTTTGACCTTTAAAAAGCATAGCCCTTTTAAACTCCCGCATTGCCTTATTTAAAATTTAATTCGCTGTTCATTTTGAATTAACCCCAGGGGTTTATCCTTTTTTTGGGTTCCAGTGTCTTTCTCTTTTCCAGAAAGGGGTTTCCTTAGCGTTGTAAATTGTGCTAAATGAAGGGTTAGAAAAACCCCTTGCCCAAGCCCCTCGGGGGTTTAGCCTTTTTGGCACTCCAAATGAAAAGTGTTTTTTTGAATGCACCCCATTTTTTTTAAAGAATTAAAAACATTTTTTCCCTTTTTTAGGCAAAAAAGTTATCGCTGTGTACCCGGGGAAGTTTTTCTGTTTTCTATTAATCTCTAAAAGGGTTTTAGGTCTTTGGTCATTTCCAATTTTTATTTAAAACGGGACCCCCCCCAAAAAATTGGGTTTGAAAAGTCGGGCTATAATCGAAACGTCAAAACCCTCCGTAAATTTTATCCTTGGGAATACCGTGGGCGACCCATCACTTCAAAACCATAAAACCCCCATCGTCGAAAAAATTCTTAAACTCATTTCCTCTTGTTTTTCTGGGGGTTTCTCACATCCCCCCTTTTAAAGGGATATAGCATTGAGATCCCCCAAAATGATGTTATTTTCCCCCTAAAATTTTTCGAGGAAAACCCATGAAGTTTTTATTTTTTGGGTGGGGATGGTACACATTAAAAATTTTTTAATGGGCATACTCCCTTTAAAATTGAAATGCCCTTGTTTTCTGGGGTCCGAATTTGATCCCCTGTATTTTGGATTGGCCTGATATTTTTACATCTCTAATTGAATAAAAATTCCCAAACCGCCTCCTTAAAGGCGTCGCCTCCGTCAGTTCTGAACACATTTGAACCCCTTTTAACCTTAAAAAAAGGTAGTTTCCTTTAACTTCGTTTCCTGTGGGGCCCACTATCGGGGCTGAATGTTTATCTGAAAAGGGTCAATAATTGTTCCCCTTGACTCTATAAGTTCAAGTCAAATTTTCCCTTGTTTGTTGTTTTGCAAAATTTTTAAAAATTTTTGGGGAAAATTTTGTGGAGGTGATATATTTTTGGGAACCCAAAGGCCCTCTGCCTGAAATTTTGGAACGCGTCCCTGATTTTTTCTGCGCGAGGGACGATGCGCATAAAAGTTTCCCCATTAAAAGTAGGGGCCCCTTGGGTGGGGGGGTTTTGTGAAACTCCCTTTTTTAGGGGCACCCAAAGGGTAGCAGTCTGATTTGGCCCCTATCCTCTGATTTTAAAGGCTGGGCATATTGGGTTCGGGGGCCTTCACACCTAGGGTGCCCCCTCCCCAGGAGAAGAACTCCCCGATGTACTTCGCCCAGACCCCCCAAAGGGGTCACCCCACCAAAAGCGCTGAGGCAGCCCAGTTAAAATTTGAGGGGGTTTAAAAAAACCCCAATAGTTACTTCAAATTCACTGTATAGAAAATGCCCCAAAAAAATCTTACCCAAATATTTTGATAGTTTTAAAAGATGAAAAAAAAGAATTAGTGGGTTAAGGACTAAGAATTCTTTAGGAGCCATAAAAAAATTCCCAAAAAGGCCATTTTTTTAAAAAAATTCTAGTTAATGAAAAAAAACGAAAATGAATTTATAATTCTTAAAGAAATTTCATAAAGTAGGGGCAATAAATTTTAAATTTTTTACCCAACTATTTTTTTAAAATCAGACTTTATATTTAATTCCCTTTATATTAAAGAACTAATTAAACCCATAAAATTTAGTAATAAAATGAAAAGAAAAATTTAACCTAAAATCAAAAAATTTTTTAAAATCGGGTTTTATTATTAGTTTTCCCAATCTTTTTTTCCCAATTAAATGATAAAAATAAAATATGGGAAACTTTCTTTTCCCCGGTTTTTTTTTGCCCCAACTAAATTTTTAACAAAGTTTTCACCCCCCTTTAAAAAAAAAAGAGACTTTTGGGTAAAATTGACTGAGAAAATGAATTTAACTTTTAATAAAAATGTCCTTTAAACCTTTAATTTTAGGGCGAAAAATAGACTTTTTTTTTTGGATTTTTTGATTTCCTTTTTTGGGAATTTTTAAAGGGCTAAATAAATGTTTTCAAAAAATTGGGGGTTTTTAAAAAGTTTACAAAATGTATTATTTTAATTACCCCAATTTTTTATTATCAGGAGGTAAAACTCTTTTTAAAAAAAAGTTCATTACCCAACAATATTTAATTTGGGGTTTTTTCATTTAAATTTTAAAACCCTTTTGATCCTTTTAACAAAAAAAGGTTTTTTCTGAAACTTTGGAAACCAAAAATTTTATTCATGATGTTTTTTTTAGTTTTAAAAAAACCAAAAATTTTTCCCCAAATGGGTTTAATAAAGGGACTTTTTGGGTAATTCTTATTTCTACATATTCCGGAAAAAAAATTTAAAACAGTATTTTATAAACTTATTTTAATCATTTTATTTCCTAAAAAGGTTCGTTCCCCCCTCTTTGGGCGTCATCAAATTGTTATTTATTTCTTCGCCGACTTAAAATTCCCTTTGTTTAAAAGAAACAACAATTGCCTTAAAAAGAAAGAAATTTTTAATTATTTCTGTATGGACATTTCTTCTTTTGCCCCCTTAAATAAAAGGGCTTTTCTTTTGTTTTTTTTAGGGGTGGGGGGAAAATTTTCCCAAAAATAAAAAAGTGTTTTGTAAATTTCATTTGGGCTTTCCCCTTTTTTTGGGAAAACCCAATGCCTATTCCCCATGTGAAAAATAATAATTTTGTAACATTATTTTTGAGAAAATTAAACTTTTTTTTTAAATTAAAACACATTTTTTTCCTTTAAGAAAATATCTGAAAGATAAAATCTATTTCAACGAAAAAGTATCCCAAAAAAATTTTTGGGGGGTTTAAGGGTCATTCTATTAAAGGGGAAACAAATTGAAATTTTTAAAAAACCCGGGGAAAAAAAAAATATTTTTCTTATTGAAAAATTTTTTTTATATGCTTTGGGAAACCCTTCCCAAAATTGGGTAAAAAAAAGGGTTTCCCGACCCTTTTTTTTTTTCTTTTCAAAAAATTTTTGTTTTTTTCCATACTTTCCCAATGACTTAAACTTCTTTGATACTGGGGCTTTCCGACACCAATAATATCGCATGCAAACACCGAAAATTTTTCTCCCTTTTTGGGCCTGCCCAACATTACGCATGGTTTTTTCAGTTCAAAAACGCATTTTTAAAAATCTAGGGTTTTAAAATTTTTGGGTTTGAAAAAAAGGGCCACTAAACCTACAGTAACAGAGTAACGATATATACCCTCTATAGAAATGCAAATTTTTCCTTTTTTTAAGGGGGAAAAAGTTTGTTTGGGTTAGTTTGAAATACCTTTAAACTGGGGAAGCTACTGGGGGCCAAATTTGGGCGACGGGGCTTCCGAAATTTAAAAAACCCACAGTCGATTTCGGCGCCGGGAAAAAAAGTGGATAAGATTTAACTAAATTAAAACCCAAAAAGAGGCCCTTTTTCAAATAAGTTGACTTAAGAGAAAATTCCCTTTTAAAATTTTTGATTTTTTTTCGCAAATTTAAATATTTTAGTTTGAGTGATAAAAAACGTATCCCTTTTATAAAATAAGTGGTTGAAAAAAAAGGGTGTCATTTTAAAACAAAAACCCACTATAATCTTTTTAAAAACACTTTTAATTTAAATTTTTAAAATAAAAAATTATATTTTCTATTTTTTTAAATTTAAATTTGTAGCCACTTTAATTGAAACTGAAACAACATTTTAAACTGTGTCCCTAATAAACCCCCTAAAAATCTAGTTACGGCCACAACCACATTTTGTTTGGAGGGGTTTTTTTAAAAACTGGTTTTTGATTGGCTCAAGGCTTGCGGGACACCAAAATTTTTCTCCGAAAGTATTTTTGAGAAAGGGCATCTTCCCTTAAAATTGAAACTACGCCCCCAATAAAAGGCCTCGTAATTTTTGGGAAACCTTTGGTAAAGGTAATAGGGGACACCAAACCCCCCCTTGAATTTTTGACATTTTGTCAAGTAAAAATTTTTCAAGGGGGAATTTAAAATTGTGTTAAATAAGTATAATATGCGTAGGGGGACGTGATTTAGAGTAAACACCCCCTTGTTTCGAAAAAGACGGTTAAAAAAATTTGCTTTCCGCAATTCCCGCATTTTATTTTTTTACAGTTTTTCCCCGCCCAAAAAATTTCCTTGATGATAACGCTTTTTTGGTTCAAAATTCAAATCCCCTTCAATCATCGGGGGGCCCCGGGTTCCCGGGCTCTAGGGGTAAGGATAATTAAAAACTAACCTAAACTTTGGGTTTTAAAACGTAGAAAAAGATCCCAATAATCATTTATCTTTGAAATATCAAAAGGGCATGCTTTTTTTAAAAAAATCTAAAGTTGAAGCGAAAAAACCGGGATCGGTTTTAAATCCCGTTTTGGGAAAGAAAATCCAAGTTTTAAAGTTATCCTTGGACTAAAACCCGTAAAGGCTGATTGTGATTTTTAGGGGGACGGGTGAGTGAGTGACGTTTCCCGTAAAAAAGTCAAATAACATCATTTTCAAAGAATTTTTTTAAAGGGTTTTAAAAGTTTTATTTTAAAATCTACTTTTAAAATTGCCCCCCAAATTTTGAGACTATTTAAAATAAATTAAATCGAAACTTTTTCCTATAATCTTAAATAATTGATTTGATTCACAAACAGAAAAAGACTCCCAAAAATTTTTTTAATCAAAAAGTACGGAAAAAAACTTTATCACTCATGGATAAAATAAACCGGGATGGCTGATTAAAAAGCCTAAATTCCTTTAAAAAAACAGGGCCAATTTAAATTCGATTTCTTAGTCCTCTAGTAAGTTTTTATTAAATTTTTAAAAAGCTTGTTTTGGGAGTGACTCTAAAACCCGGGGACATTAAAATTATTCATAAAATTCATAAAACATTGAGGGGGGTAGAAAAACATCAATACTTTTTCGGAACCTACAGAAACAATTAACCATAAATTTTTTCCGAAAAAAGGGGTAAAATTTTTAAAAAGGGGGCCTTTTTTAGGACTTTAAAAAAGGGGTAAAAGCATGCGGGGAACAGTTTTAAAGGGAGTGAAAAATTTCGGGTTTTTTAAATGAAAATTTTTAATGAAAGGGAAAATTAAAATTTAAATTTGATTTTTTTAAAGGGGGGCCCTATTTGGGGTTGGGGGGCCATTTTACACAATAAATCCCAAACATCCCATAGATACTTAAAATAAAGAAAAAGGTACCCCGGGACACGTTTTGTGTCCCCTTTTAAAAGAGAAGGGGCCCCTAGACTGAAATGGGCTACCTGAAAAATTACTACTGTGGGCAGGAAACTGCAGTATTTTAAGGCTAATGACTTGAACATTGTTTTAAGAAATTAAATTTATCAAAACCCCCAAAAGAAACTTTTTTTAAAAGGGACTGATTTTTTCAGAGCAAAAACGGTCTAAAACATTAAATTTTTTTTTCCCGCAGTTTACCTCCCCCCGGGAGAATACCCCCTAATTTAGCATCACAGTGCGATGCTAAAAGTGCTGTCATCACCCTGGGGATGTGATTTTTTCATATAAAAATATTTAAAATGTTACTTAGTAAACTTTGTTTAGCACTCAATTTTTAATTTTCCCTACCCCTTTAAATTTTGGGGGGGGGAATTTTTTGGGGCTGCATACGTGACAAAACATTTCAACTCCTGTTTTGGCTTTTTTTTAAAAAAGTGTTGGGAAAAATAATTTTTTGAAAACGGTTTTTTTTTTTTAAGTAAATAATTTTTGCATAAAAAAAAAAATTTTTGCGGGGTTTTAATTGCGTTCACTTTTTAAAAAACTAAATCTTTTTTAAGCTATTGGGGTTTTGATTATTTTTGGAATTCGGTTTTTTTTAAGTTAAAAAAAAAAAATTTAACTGGCAAAATTTTTTAAAAAGAAAAAATTACGCCTTTTAAATTTTCGAAAAAAAAATTTCATGAAAAATGGAAACAAAAAAAACACTTTCCAACTTTTTTTAAAAAACAGAAAAGGATAACACTTAAAAATATAAAATTAAATGAACGATAATACCTAAAATTAAAAAAAACTTTTGGGGAAAACTTTTTTTAAAATTTTGTTGGAAAATTTTAAACGGAAAAGGAAAAAGGAAAAATTAAAGTAAAAATAATTTTTTATTGTAAAAAAACCCAAAATAAAAATAACTTAAATTAACAAAAAAAAGGCGCTGTATAATAAAGCCATAATACAAAAAAAAAAACTACCTTTTTTCCCAAAAGTCAGCGTGCCAAACTCAAGGCAAAAAAATGTAAAAAAAATGCCTAGAAAATTGATATTTTTAAGGGGTTTTGGGGGGAACGGGGTTTTGTGGCCCCCTTTTGACTCAGAACAAGCGTACTGTTTTTTTTGAAAACAAACAATTTTAAAACTATTAAAAGTTTGGCCTGTTAAACCTGTTTCAATAAAATTTTTAAAAAAACTCCTTGATTCCATACCTTAAAAAATTAACTCGAATTACATCAAGGGTTTGTTTTTGATTTCCCATGATCTAAATTTATCGTGTCGGGTAAAAAAACGAAGGAATTTTTATAAGTCTTTCCATTCAAAACTGATTAAAGGGGTTCCGGGTGCTTAATTTTAAAGGGACTAAAGGTTCTTTAAATTCTTTATGGGCTCAAGGGGGCCATAAAATCACCCGATGTTTTTTTTCAAAAAAGCATTTAAGTAAAGTAATTGGAATTACAGAGAAACCCAATTTTTTTTAAATTTTTTAAGAATGGTTTTCGTAATTTAAAAATTTTTTAAAAATTTTCAGAATGAGTTTTTTTTAAGGTTGCTTACAAATAAAATTTTAAAAAAATTGAAAAAGGGTTTTTTTATTCTGGGTTTTTAGCTAACTATGCAAAAAAAAAAATTTTTTTGAAATTTAAAAAATTTTTGAAAAAAAAAAAAAAGAAAACAAAAAAAACGGGGCTTTTTTTTATTACGAATTACTCTCAAACAACTTAAGAAAATTTTTAAAAAAAATAATTAAAAACGAGTTCAAAATTCTAAAAACTAAAAATTTTACAAAGATTTTAATTAAATTGTCTTTTTTGAAAATTTTTTTTCTTAAAAAAGGGCCACTCTTTGAAACATTTCACAAAAAAAATAAAATTCCAACTGAAATATAAAAAAACAAAAAATCATTATATTTATTCTTGTAAATTGTAACTTGACTTCATTTTAAATTTCGAGGGTCGTGGTTGAAAAAAAAACTCCTCTTGGTGAAAAAATATCAACCAAAAAAATTTTTTAAAAACCAAACCAATACCTTTTTTTTTAAAACTAATTCTAATTTTTCCTAATTTAAAACCAATAAAATTTTTTCGCATTACTTACTGATACTAATTTTTTTTATAATTTTTTCTGAAGAAGTTTTCAGAAAGACTTTCCAAAGAAAGTTTTCCTTTTAAAAAACCTTTTTTGGGGAATATTCATCTTAAATTCGATATTTTCCTTTACTTCTTTTTTGGAAGTAATGACTTTTTTTCCTAAATCGTAATTAAAAAAAGATAGCGTCCAAATTTTAAAAAATGATACGAAAAATTAATCTCCCCTTCTTAAAAAAACCCAAGTTTTTTGTAATTTTAAATAAACCATCATTGTTAATTTTTAAAAAAAAGTTTAAACACACACATTATTAATTTTTGAAACTTCAAACCAGATCTCACTTGTGCTAAAAATATTAAAATTTTGTTTAATAAAATTTAAAAATAACTATGGGCACTTGTAATCTTTATTTAAAAATTTTTTTTCATTGTTTTTTAAAAAGGTTATTAAAACTCCCCTTTTAAAATTTTTGGGGTTTTTTTATTTCATGCACAAGAGAAAAAAAATATATAATTAAAATATATTTTATATATATATATTATATATATATATATATAAAATAAAATATATTATAAATTTTTAAAAATATTATATAATTTTTATATTATATATATATAAAATTTATTATTTATTTAAAAAATTTTTTAAAAAAAAAATTTTAATATATATATATTTTAATATTTAAAATATATTATATATATTATAATATAACAATCAAAAACCAAAAATGGGGAAAAGGCCTTTCTCAGGAGGGAAAAATTAAGGGCCCCATTAAAAACAATAACTTTTGTATTGGGATGGACAAATCAAAAAAAAAAAAATCCCAATTTTTAAAAACCCCCAATTTTTTTTGGGAATTTTTCCCGAAGAAAAATTTTAAAAAACAAAATCAAAGTTAAAAAAAAAAATTTTAAAATTTTTAAAAACATAAAGACCCAAACTTACAAAAAAGCAAAATAAAACAAAAAAGAAAAAAAAAACGAAATTTTTAAGCCAACCGCTTTTTCCAAAAAATTTTCCCAACTAAAAATTTTTGGTGAAAAAATTGACAGTTCCCCCGTGGAAATTAATTTGCGGGTAAAGGGAAAAAAATTGGGACTTATGAGTAAAAATTTAGTGAGGCCCCAAAGAAAATTTTGCAGATACTTCTTTATAAATTTTGGGGGGAAAATTGTTTTTTGAAAAATGTACATGGAGGTCAATTTTTTGTGAATTTTTAAAGTTTTGGGAGTTGAAAGTTAATTAATGGCGAGGGTGGGTTTGTTTTATAATGAAATTTTTCTATGACTTTAAGTTTAGACTTTAGTTTTTGTATTTCGTTTATTTTTTTTTTTACTGAAAATTATGGCAGCTTAAGCGCCAGTTGGTAAGATTCTTTCTGTTTGTATTATGTGTTTGGTATGTTTATATTTTTTTCAATTGCTTTAATATATATATATAATATATATATATATATAATAATATTTATATATTATAATATATTATATATATATATATATATATATATATATAATTATATATATATATATATAATATATATATATATATATATATTATATATATATATATATATATGATATAAATATCGTTTTATTCATGGGTACACTTTTGGAATAAAGTTATTATGAATACGTTTCAAATAAACACGAAATCTTTTTATAATCATTGATTATTGGTAAAATATTAAATATATTTAAATTATTTAATAAACACCTTGTGTTGGAAAAGTTATACACACCGTAAAAAATTAAAAAATTTTATTATAAGGTAATTTAAGTCACTAATTTGTTTATCTTTTGGGGTTTGCCTGTCGAAATATTTTTCAGAAAAAAACGAATTTTCAAGAAACTAAGGAATATTCGAGTAGATGATTATTTGTTTTCCTCCCTGGGAGCTTCCCACACTGACCGAATTTTTAAAACTTACTTTCGAAATATCGTTAGAATAAATTTAAAATGTTGTAATTGAGTAAAATGAAAAACTTTTTTTTAAAAAAAATTTCGTTTAATTTAAAATTTTTCGAACACTTTTAAAAAACTTTTTTCAAAAAAAAAAGTGAATAGGGCTGAAGTTTTAGCACTTCTTTATCTGTAAGTTTTTTATTGTGGCATTCATTAGCGAATATTTTGGTACATACAAGTGTAGATCTGTGTGATATTATTAGTCCTGTGCATATTTTCAGAAATAAGCGACATCGTTAGGGTGAAGGAAATAACGTAATTATTGGCGCAAATAGTTTTTTTGTAAAATTGTACATGCTTCAGCGAGATCGAGGCTTGTCATCTTCAGCAATAATGTGGCTCAAAGCACAGCACTATTTAAAGGTATTGCGCTAGACCTTGAGGCCGTGTCCCTGGTAAAATTACAACATCTTCTAGTACCTTTTGTAAACACTATGTTATTCAGCTATATTGTGGGTCAGATGACCAATGAATGAGATTTAAATACATTGTTGTGTTGATATTTTAACCAGATTTTCAGCTAAAATTAATGACAGTTTTGGTTCCGTTAGATCTATTCCCTATACCCAAACCTCAAATTATCTTTTTCATTACCCACCATCAACGAACCCAAAAGAATTTTCAAAGACTGGCAATAACCTGCAGTTAATCTTTAACATGTCATTAATTAAAATTGTTTTATATGAATTCATACTAAGAATAGCGTCACTGAATCACCCCACACAGCAAGACCAGGTGTCATAGGATTTAATTTGGCGGGGTGCCACATATTTTTTTTTTTTTCTCTAATACTTAATTTAATCTAAACCTTCATCAAAATAAAGTGTATATTGGCACTACAAACCACTACATAACGCCAACATGTCTAGACTAGTAAGCCATATTTCCTACTTCAAAAAGCCCACATTCAGTTTTTATATAAGCACAAGACTAATAACAGATAATACTAAAGCAGATTATTATCGGCGGAACCTGTTTCAAACTTAGCACTGATTTTAACATAATTTTTCTTCTCTCAGTGTCTTTGATATACTCATGTCGCCAACCCCATTTAGTTAGTTTAAGTGGTTTATTAACCTACTTTGTACTTGACAATAGACTCTGAGAAGGTGCCGACAGCATGCCTCTCAAGTTGGAGGTACTTACCTAAATTAAAAATTGATTTTGAAAAGCCTTTCGTGTTTATTCTTTAAAAGCTGAAATTCGGACTTTCATTTAATGTAGAATATTTACTTAGAACCTTAAAGAGAATAAAACTTTTTTTCCGTTTTAGATTAGTGAATCTACTGAAATGTGTTTTTTAAGGACTCTGTAGTTTAAACCTCATATTTTGTCAACTTAGCTCTTCAGCACTAGTTTTTCCCCATTTCAAAAAATGAAGAAGTTTTGTCGCAGTTCCTTCTTCTTCCAGCACTAGTGCTGTGGTATGACCCACATTTTAAGTGAAGGTGACCGATCACCTTGACAGCAAGTTTCTGAAAAATCTATTCTAACCATGACGTTGAAAAAACCATTTTATTATTAGTTATGAATATAAAAATAGTTTTAAGAAACTAAATCATTAAAAAAAGTTTTTTTTTTCAGTATTTGGGGAAAATTATAATAAAAATATGCTTCAAAAAATCACGTTTACGCAAAAAATGATATCTAACAATTTTTTTTTTTTTTTTGCATCGTTTAAATTTAAATATGCTTAACAAACATTATAATATAGGTTATGAACTAAAATCATTAAGATATGTGTGCCCAAATTTATTTATAGGCCAAAGTTTTGTAGTATTATATCGAAAAAGGCATAGAAACAAGATAGTAACAAGCATATAAATAGTTTTTAAAATATCCAATTTCTTAATAGTTTTATACGATTTTATTTCAAAACCTTCTTCATAACGTTATTAAACTACTGTAAAATTTGGAAGCAATTGTATAAAGAACTTCAGTTTTTATGTTTTGCGTAAACGAAAATCTCAGAAATTCTATTTGAAAAAAAAGCAAAAACCAAAAAAAAATTCTAAAAAAGTCTAAAAAAATTTTTCAGGGAAAAATTTTTTGCATATTTTTGAAGATAGCTTTTTTTTTAATTACAATCATTTTATTAACTATTCAAAAATTTAGATTTGCGGGTATATTTTTTTTGAAATAACTTACAATCAAGCACGGTCATATCTTTTAAAAAAAACTATATATTGGAAAAATGTAAGAGTTTGGGCAAAAATTAATCAAAATGTAATTATATTAAGACAAATTTTTGAGGTAATCTTTTAAAGTTGTTTTTTTCAAATTAAAATTTATAGCCAAAAAATATAAAATTATTTTTTTCACGATTTTTAAACAAAAAATTCCTTCACAATGATCACACTTCAAAAAAACAATAAATCATATTTTTAAAATATGCCCCTTTTTTTATAAAGACCCCCTTTTTTTTTTTATTTTTTCAAATATTTTTTTTTTCTCGGGGCCCCTTCAATATTTTTCGATTTTGTTTCAAACCCCTGTGTCGAATCCGCATGAATCCAAATTTCTCGTTAATCAAATGATTTATACCCTTTTAAGAAAAAGGCCCACATTTTAAATCCAAGTTCTTGAAAATCTGGAGACACCCGAAAACCCATCTTGAATTAAAAAACGGCATCAAAAAGGGCCCAAAGTCGCGGGGTGTCAAAGCAACAAAACACCCTTTTGGGGCCTCTATGCCAGATTTTCCCCATTAAAGCTTTCTTGGCTTCTGGGTTTTCCGTGAAGCATTGATACATTCTTTATACAAATTTCCATGTACATTTTTTCACATATTGAGTACTTTTTCCTTTAGCCAGGGTTTTTTTTACGGGGGGGTTTTTTTCTCCAATGCCGTAGCCTTTGATAAAACCCAGCTATCCACACTAAGGACTTGTCCATGTTGGAGTATTTGAACCTATGCCAATGAAAAAAGCAGCAATTACGTTGCTGCATGCCTTGCAAATTACTTTTCTACAATAAAAACCCAAATATTTGTAGCATCGAAAAAAGAGTGGGTAAGCTTTCCCCTTCCCAGAAATCCTTTAAAGCTTTTTTAGTTTTAAAACGGGTTCCCCCAAATCTTTTTTGGCATGCCAAAACATTCAATTTTTCCACAAAATCTTTTATTCTTTTTCATTGTAACATTTTTTTTTACCTTTTTATAGCCTTTTAGCGCCGTCACCAAATATTGTTTAACAAGGCCCGCCTAAAAGTCTTTGAAAAAAAAACCCGATGCCCCAATGCTTCCATATTCCCGCGTCCCTTTTTAGTTGCCGTGACAAAAATGATCGCAAAGAAATCTTTTTTAGCGCTAGGCTTCATTATGAAATTTTTTTTTCATGTTTTTTCAAAAAAAACATAGCCTCCCATAAAATTTGCCCCCTACGATTAAATTGCGCCCAAAAAACCCTTAGGAAAAAGTACCTCTGCGCTGCCATGTACCTCAAAAAAAACTCCCAAACTGCATATTTTCCAATAGTTTTTTTTTGAGAGCTTCTTTACCCTTTTGCCCTCGTTCATAGAATTAGAGCAACATCAGAGAAGCTTTTAAAATTTTCTTTGGGGTTTTTAAAAAAGGGGATTTTATGGTGGGGTGGGAAGTTCATTGTGGCAAAAAAGTTTTTTGGTCCAGAATGGCCTTTGCCAAGTTGTCTCTACCATAAAAAAAGTCTCATATTTACTCTTTCAGCACTTTTTTTACTTTTTGGGGAAGAAGAAAATCCTTTAGTAAAATCCAATTATCACAGTTTATCACAAAGGGGTGAGCAAAGTCCAATCTAATCCTCTTTGAAAGTCAACCCAAAAAAAATTTCTAAAAAAATTTTTTTCTTTCAGTTTGAAGAGCTTTTTGTGCTTTTTCTTTTTAGAAACTTTTTGTAAAACGATCCCATGAAATGTCTTTTTTTTTAGAGCGATCGACTTGCCCTTTTTAAAAATAATTATGCAAAATACAAAAAACCCAAAATAGGGTAAAATAAGATTTAAAAAAAATAAAAAAAAAATTTTATAAAATTAAGTAATATGATAGGAAAACAAAAAAAAAAAACCCGGGGGTTTTTGAGCGCAATCTTTTTTAAAAAAATTTTAAAAAAAGGTCGGGGGGTTGCATTTCACATCCACCGGAAAAAAAAAGGACGTCGAGAGACGTAAGCGAAGGGTCAAAAACGTGGCCCCCCTCTAAAAATTTTAATAAAAAAAAAACTTATCTTTATATTTTATAAGTTAAAAACCCCCAACTAATGAATAGTTTTTTTTACCTCCCGGAAAAGGAAAGGGGCTACCCGGGCGGGGAAAAAAGAACTTATATCCCGGGAAAAAAAAATAACAATTTTGGGGGATCCCCTACATTCGACAAAATTTTTTTTTTTAAAAACCATTATTTTTTAAAAAATTAAATTTTTTTTTTTAAACCCCTTTTTTACGAAAAAATTTAAAAAAAAAAAAAACGAAAATTTAAAAAAATTCCCCTTTTAAAAACATTTTTAGCTATTTTGTTTTTAAAATTTAGGGATTTTAAAAAAGTCGTTAGGGGCAAAATTTTATTTCATAAAAAAAATAATTAAAAATATTAAAAAAGGGAAAAAATATTGTTCATAAGAGACAATACAAAAGGGGTTTTCTTTTTAAAAAAGGGGGTTTTTAAAGGCTAAGTTTTTTTTTTTTTTTTTTTTTTTTTTTTTTAAAAAATTTTTAAATTTAAAAAACCCCACCAGCTATAAAAATAAAAATTCATAAAAAAACCCCTATAATTCTAGTTCAGTCCTAAAAAAAAAAACTTTTTTTTTAAAATTTTATGCGGGAAAAAAAAATTTTGGTTTTAATTATTTAAAACTTTTTGTAAAAACAGCATTCCAAAAAAGTTCTTAAAAAAAAAAAATTTAAAAATTTTTCTCAGTAAAGGGTTTTTTAAAAACTAAAGATTGCTTTTTTATAAAGAACTATACAAAGATTATTTTTGGCCAAATTTTTTGTTTCGTCTCAATCGTATTTTCGTACCCTCCATAAATTGACCTTGAGTCCCTAACCCCCTTTCTATAACCCGGGGTAAAAAATTTTAACTTCTCCCCGTCACTCTGCCCCAAAACAACCCCATAAAAGGGGGGGGAGAAACCCCTTAAAAGCTAATCAAAAAAAATAAAAAAAAAAAAGGGGCCAGCTTTTTTGGGGACACCTGAAGTCATTCCCCCGACGCATTTATGGCTTCGGGGGAAATTTTTTGTAGGGGTGCATAGTTGATTTTTTCCCCCGGAGTTCAAAAACCACTCCCCAATTTTTTTGGGGCGACGGATGATTATTTTTGCGCTTAAAAGATTTGTTTTTTTTTTTAAAAAAATTAAAGAATAAAAAAAGGAACAGACTAATAGGGGTATGTTTTTTTTTGGAAAAATTAATTTTTTCGGTTTTTTTTTGGGAAAAAATTTTTTTTAAAATTTTAAATTTTTTTTTAAAAATTTAAAAAAAAATTTCTTCCTTGTTTATTGATAATTTTTAGTTTTAAAAATTTAAAGAAGTATGTTTGTAACAAAATTTTATATTTAAAAAGCTTCCCCCCCAAATTTTCTGCTCAACAGTTTAAAAATTTTTAAAGGTTTTTTAAAAAAAAAAAATACCTTTTTTCATTAACCGTGTTTACGTCGGGCCCCCCAGAAAAAGCGAAAGGGAAAAAAAATATTATGAAAAAAAACGCTAAATTTATTTGAAGTACGAAGAGCAACGATGAAATTTTTTTTTTGCTGTAAAAATGGAAGCAAAACTTTTCATAAAAAAAACAAATTTTAACCCTTTTCATTTTTTTTTGAAATTATATTCGTTTAAAATTTTAAAATTTCAGTTTGAAGAATTTTTTAGTTCTCGTTATTATTTTTAATTTTTTTATTTTCCCAAAAAAATTGGGAAAACTCAATAAAAACTAAAAAACACTACAAACTAAGTTTTAAAATAAGTAAAATATCCTTGAAAATTAAAAAATATTTTTTTAAAAAATATAAATTTTATAGAAACGCATGTAAAAATTTTTATAAAAAATTTTTTTTTTAAAAAAAAAAAAAAAATTTTTTTTAAATTAAAATCTGTGTACCTTTTTTGCTTGAAAATTATCGGCTTTTTTAAACATTTAATAAAAATTTTTTAGTCTTAAAAATAAAAAATATTCACTATGCAAAGGGGAAAAATGCTAGCAAATTTAATAAACCTTTTATAACTTAATTTTTTTTGTACAAATTCCTTTTTTTATTTTTTTTTAAAAAAAGCAGTAACAGAATTAAATTATTTTTTTTGTAAATAAACTGTTTTTTTCTTTTATTTGAAATAAATGGAAGAATTTTTAAAAAAAATTTTATTTCAAAAGAAAATTTGTAAAAAAATTAAATTACCTTTTTTAAATACTTTTAAAAATAAAACCTCATTACAATAATTTTGATAATATAAAATTTTTTAAAACTGTAGTATAATTCCCCGTATTTTTTATACATAAATTTTTTCAGGGATAAAAAATTTTTTTAAATTTAAAAAATTTTTTTGCCCCCCTTTAAATTTTTTTTAAAAATTTAACCCCAATTTTTGGGGGGAGTAGGGGAAAAAAAGGGGAAAATTTTTTTTTAACCCTTGGGGAAATTTTTTTAAAAAAAAAACCCCCCAAGGGGAATTTGGGGCCCCAATTTAATTTTTTAAATTTTTTTTTTTTTGTAATCAGTTTTGACTATTTTTTTATAAAAGTTTTTTTCTGTAATTCCCCCGAATTTTTTTTTTTCCCAAAGGGAATTTTTTAAAAAGGGGGTTTTCAAATTTAAAAAAAAAAATTTTTAAAAAAAAAAATATTTCTTTTTAAAAGTTTTTAAAAACGGTCTCTCCCCAAAAATTTTAGGGGGTAGATGACGCTAAAGATTTTTCCCCCTTTGCTTATGCCCCCCTGACGTATTTTCCCCTGGATGGGGGAAACGCAACCCCCAAGGATTGATTTTGGGAAAGCCCAAAAATTCCCCCGATTTAAACCCCTTTAAAAAAAATGAAAAAATATGTTCCCTTTCTAAAATGTTTTTTTTTAAAAAAAAATTTTAAAATAAATAATATAAAATTTTATCGGGGAAAAGGAAAAACCCCAAGGAAAAAAACCAAAACCCAAAAAAAAAACAAAAAGGGGGGAACTTTCCGTTTAAAAAGGGAAAGATTTTTTGGGGGTTTTACAATTTTTTTTGGGAGAGCTCCCCTTTTTAAATTTCCCCAAAAAATTGGGAAACTATTAAAACTAGAAACAAAAAAGAAATATATTTAGAAAGCTAAAGGTTCTTTTTATTTTAAAAATGCAAAAAACAAATTTTTGATTTTTAAATTCGTTTTTGCTGAAAAAAGGTGATGGGAAATACCTTAAGTGACCTCCCGATTTCATTTTTTACTAAAGATATACGTAGGACAAATACCACTCAAGTGTACTATTCTAAAAAAAAAAATGCCCAAATACATTTACTTTATGTAAATGTACTTTTAAAAATTTTTTTAAATTTAAAATCCCCACCAAAATAATTTAAATGCCCAAAAAAAAGAAATAAAATTAGGTTTTTTTTTTTGTTTAATTAGCTTTTTTTTAATAGCAATATAGTCAATAAAAAGTACAGTTGAATATTTTATTAAAAAAAAATTTTTTTTCTTTTACCCCCAAATTTTTATGAGTCAATGCGAATTTCTGAAATAGGGGGTGGGAATAATCAAAGGGCGTTTTGGCGGAAACCCTCGAAAGAGGAAAATCTTTATTGTTACCAAAAAATGTACCACTTAACATATTCTACCCAACTACCCAAAAATTTCATTTTTTTCGAAAAAATTTTCCCCTTTCAGACAACGGCCCCTTTTTTGGCTTTCGCGGGCCGGGCTCCCGGGGGACCTCTGATTTGCCTTTTTCCATTTTTTTAATTTTTTCACATTACATTTAATTTTAAATCCCCTAAAAAAACAATTATTGCATTTTTTAAATTTAGCAATAAAACTTTAATAATTTTTTTGCTAAAAAATTTTTTTAAAAAAAATTAAAAAAAAAAAATTGGGAAAAAAAATTATACTACATAATATTTATATGAAATTTTTGAATTTTTGAAAGCATTTAAAATTTTTAATAATTAGCTTTACATATTTTTAATTATATGGATATTTAATTTTTTTAATTCAATTAAATAGTTTTTAAAATTTTAATCTGAATTGTTTTTTAATTGAATCCCCCACAAATTTATATTATTTCGTTATAAGGGGACTACCCTTTATAAACCAGGCTTTGAATGGGGGTTTACCCTTAATGAAAGTGGCTAAAAATTTTTAAAAAATTTTTTTATGAAAATTAGTCCTCTTCCATTCTACTTCCATTAAAATTACCGAATTATTTTCCCTCCATTTTTTTACAGTTAAAAAAATTAAATCGATTGGAAAAAAAATCGGATTAAGCATTCCCAAAAAAAAAAGGGAAAAGTTTTTAAAAAAAATAATGATATAAAAAATGAAATGTTCAAATTTCCCTTTTTGCATATTAAACTCAAATGCTTTTTCTTATTTTTACCAAATTTTCAACGCTTTAAAATTTTCCCTTTCAAAAAAAACATTTCTAGGGGAACCTTTTGCTTTTAACAACAATGCGCGATCCCTACCCCCTACGGAGGAAAGGGGTTACGTTTTGCCCTGCTAGAAAAGTTTGGGTTCGATTTTTAAACAATCCTTCTTAAATGACATTTTTGTACAAAAGAAATAATCTCCTAAAATTTGGAGTCTGTACCTCCAATGGGGTTGGGGTTTGGGGCCGTTGATACGGGGACTCCGCCCCATTCAGTCAGGACTTCCTTCTAATAGATAGATATTCCGTACATTTTGGGAAAAAAGTTATTTAGTACCCAAATTTTTACCAAAAAGTTATAAACACCCAAATTTTTTGCTTTTGGATTAAAAAAAAATCAAAAACAAGCCCTAACTATTTAAAAATTATACAATCATATACAATCGAAAAAATGTCCTTTATTTTAAGACCCAAAGGCGTTTCCCCGCTTTCAAACAAACCTCTGACAAAGATGGAATTTAAACCCCTTTTAACCCCCCGGGTTTTAGAAACAGCAGGGGGTTGCGAATCCATTTTTTCGATCACGGAAAAACTTTTCCTTTTGTGAGATGATCCCTTTTGAGAAGGTAAGAGGGTACGGAAGAGCCCGTAACGACAGAAAAGTGAGGGAAAATCCCTCTCGAAAATGCCCTTTTCTGTTTGAATAAAATATTTTGCGGGAAAGAATATGTAAATTTTCCCGGTTTTTCTATTTTAACTAAATTGTGTTTTTGGTGCATTTTTTTAAAAATAAAGAAATTTTGTGGAAGCATTTTAAATGGGCAGTTTCTGTTACAAATTTTTTGTTTATTATTAAGTAGGACTGATTTTAAATTTTTTCAAAACCCCCTGTGGAAATTTTATATATAAGCGCTTTTTAAACCCGAGCAGGAATAGCATAATTTAAATTAGTTACACAAAGAAATTAGATAAATGATAAAACACTGTTTTTTTTTAAAGAGCCCTTTTAAAACCAAAAAAAGGAAATATGAAAAATGAAAAAAAAATATGGTTACAGTTTTTTGGTAATACTTAATACCTAATGTTTGGGGATTCGTTTTTTAAAAGAGCCCATTAACAAGTTCCCTTGGGTTTGTTTTAATTATTGAACCACTAATAAAGGACGGCTGGTTTCCCACATGATTAAAAAAAAAATCAACAAAAATTTTGGGGTTTTAATACCCAAAATTTTATCAAAAAATCTAGCAAAACTATTTTAAAATTTTAAATTCCGTTTTTTGAATGGGAAAAAAAAAAACCCCAAAATATTAAGGGGAAAAAAAGGGACAATTTTAAAAAACAAAAATAAAAAAAATAATATTCCCTCATGGTCTTAGTTCGATATTTTCGGTTGTTTATTATAAAATTTAAAAAAACTTTGTCATCGAAAAATTTAATAATTTATTACTTTGCTTTTTCTTTAAAATTTTTTTGTATCTCGAAGAATAAATATGTAATATTTTTAACCCAAATTGGGAAAACCCAAACCAAAATATTTCATATTTATCATTTAATAGCGAAAAAAATCTATCACCTTCAAAACCCCAACGAAAAAATAATAAGTTTTTAAAACCCTTTAAAAAAAACAAAAGTCAACAAAAAAATCTCCCCGAAAAGAAAAAAATTTTCTTTTTAAAAAAGTTTCACTCATTTAAAAAATGTACATGTAAAAAAATTTAATTTTTTTTTTAAAACCAAAAAAAAATAAAAGTCTTGTGCCCCTTTCTAAAACAAATGATACCCAACCATTAGAGGGGTCTCACTGTTTACAATATTACAAACCCTCATTTCCCCTACGGGTTTTATATCTCAAAAATTTAAAATTTTTTTTAAAAATTTTAATTTATTATAAATTTGTTGCTTATGCAAGGTTTGAGTTTCAATTTGGGACTTTTATTTTATTTAAAATGGCTTGTTTTTGTTGTTAAAAAATTTTTAAATTTTTTTTCTGTTTTTTAAACCTTTCACTCCTTTTAAAAAAGGCCCCGGGTTTCCGTACAACTAAGGATTCGATGCTGAATTCCTTTTTAGCGAAAATGTTAAAAAAAGCTGCTGTTTCTGAAGTTTTTTTGAAAATAATTCGAATTCGAATATTTTTCTGTTTTATTTTCAATGTTTTTTTAATTTGTCTTCTAGTTTTGATGCCTTTATTTTTTTTGGGATATCAGGCTTTCCCTGTAGGGGTTTGTAAATTTGGGTTATAAAACGGCCCGACAGACAGGGACGGTCTAAACCCGGGAAAATCCTTATAAAAAATTTTTAAATTATAAAAGTAGGTTTGGAAGGTAAAAATGAATGTTGTTTTTTCCCAAAGGGGGAAAGTTTTTGGCTTGAATTTGGCCCCAAAATAAAAAGTTTAATGAAAATAAATTTTATTTTTGCAAACTCAGTTGTTGAATCAATGTCACATGGGAACAGAAAAACCAATTGTAGGCCCCCATCGAGGAGAGTCGCGGAACGAAACTGGAAAAGGGAATACGGCTACTGATACAAGCCAATTAAAAATGTTTTAAAAAAAATTATTGGACAAAAAAATGATTGGTCCCCCAAAACATAAAGATAGTTGAATGAACTTTGTAGATACACAGGGGGTTGTAAAGATTACTGTTTCCACAATTTGGTTTTTGTTGTTAGAAGAATCATGCTTTGTAGGGTTTCCCTTTTTGGGGCGATTACCATGCTTTTGCCCAAAATGCACCCAGAACCCCCCAAATTCACCCAAAAAAAAGCCCTTTAAAAAGAAAAAAAAAATATTTTTTAGTGTTAGTTTGGGTTTTTATGCTGGTTGTTTTTGGGAATCATTTTGCACTGTAAAAACTGTATAATGGGGCCCTTTTAAAACGATCGATTTTTTTATCGATCTAATTTTTTTTTTTTGGGGGGGGGGCCCTTTGTATCAATTTCCTACCCGATATCGCCCCGTAAAGCGAAAAAGAGACCTATCGCGAAAAAGACCATTTTTCAGGGGGAGCCGTTTTAAAATTTTAAATAAAAATTTTAAATTTTCCAAAAACCTTTCCCCAAAAGAACCAGATCAAAAAATTCGGCCCTGGATATCCCTTTTATGAGTATCAAAAAAGGTTTTACATAGTCATTTTTTAATTAAAATTTGCCCCTTTTCCCGAAAAAATTTCAGATAGGGCTTTTTTCGCCCAACAAAATCGTTCAAAATTTTTACGCGAAAAAAAAGACCCCATCTGAAAAAAATCTCAGCAAAGGAAAAATTTTAAAAATAAAAAAAAGGACTATGATACCACTTTATACTCTTTTAAAAATGATATCTATGCCCAAAAATTTTTTATCAGGTTGATTTTGGGAAAGATTTTGTGATAAACGAAATTTTTTCCAAAACTTTAAACTGCTTTTGAAGACCGGTCCTAAAAAGTTTGCTGCTAAAATTTATTCTTTTTAAAAATTAAGGAAACCCTATTATGAAGAAAAAAAATTACCCTTAAAAACATTTTTATTTAAAATTTAAAAATATATTGACAACAATAAGAATATATTTTTTTTTAAAAATTTAAAATTAAAAAAAAAGCCCTGTTTTAACCCTTTTAATGAAGTTTATGTAATTAAAAATTTATTATCCCTGTAATTACAATATTTTTTTAAAAATCATGTTTTTTTTTTATAATTTTAAAATATTTTAATGATTGAAATCATAATAGTTTGTTTACATAAAAAAAAAAAAAAAAAAGGTGTTATGAAACCCAACACTTTTTCCCAAAAAAAGGACTTTCAAGATATAAGAAATCATATCCCCCCATTTTTTACAAAAACCTTTTAAATTTAAAATTTTTTCTAGGGATCATGTTTAAAATGAAAAAAAAAAATTAAAATTTTGAAACAAATTTTTAAAAAATTTTTAAAAACATTTTTAAAACTATGAAAAAATTTAAAAAAAAGTTTTAAAAAATTTTTTTTAAAAATAAAATTGGAAGGATACTTCATACCTTTAAATATACAGTTGAATTCACTGACCTTTTAAAACCCCAAAATGTCAAATTGTAGCAATTGGTTTTTGATTTATAGTTTAAAATACCGAAAAGTTGAAAACGATTTTAAACAATTTAACATATACCCAACATTTTAGAGCATAATTTTTATTTAGTTTAAATTAAAAAAGGAAAAAAGAAGGTTGTTTGGACGTCCAAGATCGTTTTTTTTATAAAGAAAATCCCCTTTTAAAATATTTTTAACGGGAAAGGGGGTTTTGGAGCCGAACCCCCGCCCCCCCCCAAAAAGAGCACACCCAAAACCCTTAAAATCTAAACCCCCTTAAAATTTAAAAAAAATGAATTTTATTGTTTTGGTTATGGGAAAAAAGGGGGGTCAAAAAATCAAAACAAAGTCTGCCTGCATCTTGCAATTTTTTGTGGGAAAAAATTTTTAAAATTGACGCCTTTTTAAAACGGGGGGGAAAAATGTTCGTTTTGGAAAAGGGAAGACATTAACTGAGATTTTTATTAAGAAAGAAGGGAAAATTAGAATATTTTTAAAAATTTTTTGGGGGTTTAAATTATAACTTTTTTTAAAAAATTTGGGGACGATTTTTTAAACTACAAAAATACAACACACACAAAAAATTTAAATTTTAAATTTTAAAATTATTTTCAATATATATAAAATTTTAAAATTTTATTTTATATATTTTTATTTTATTTTAAAAATTTTTATTAATCTTAAAATATTTTTATTTTATAATTTTTATATCAGTTATAAATTAATTATATATATTATATTATATTTTTAAAATATTTTATTTATATATTTTTATAATTATATTTTTTAGATATTTTAAAATTATAAATCTATATTAAATTTTTAAAACCCTTTTTTATAATTTATATTTTATTTATGAATATATATAAAAATATATTAATATTTAAAATTTTATTTTATATATTTTATTTTTATATATATATTATATATATTTTAAAAAATATATTATATATTTAAAATAAAATTTTATTTAAAAATTTTATTTTTGGGGTGCCCCCTTTTTTTTGGAATTTTCAAATCAAAAAAAAGGGGCCCCTCTCATTTTTTTCCTTTTATTTCCCAAAACACTAAAAAAGAAGTTTTTACCCCCAAATTTCTGATATCAGTAACACGTGCCGTTTTTTTTTTTTTAAAATTCCCCCAAAAATGGATTTAAAAAAATTAAAAATTTTTGTCCCCCCATATCGAATTGTTGTTCTTAAGCCCCCAAATTTCAATACAAAAAATATAAAAGCACATTTTTTTCCCCAAAATTTTTTGTATTTACATAATGTTTTTTTCGAGCAACATTATCGGAGATAATGGAAAAGAAAAGCGCCCCCTTTTTTTGGGAAAATTGAAAAGGGGGTTTAATTTTTTCCCCTCCCCATATTTCGGGTAAATTTAGCAAAAATTTTTCGGGGATAAAAGTGTTAAACTTAGTTTTTTCCCTTTTCCCCAATATTCTTTTTTTAAAAAAAAACCTTTAAATTTTTTTAAGTTTAAATAAGAATTACGAATAATCTAGTTTAAACCCCCAATTTTTTAAAGGGGCAGGGGCCTTTTCGTGGGCACGGAGCGGGGCGCCCTACCCACAGCGTTTTTTAAAAAAAAAGTAAAAAAAGGGGGGGAAAACTCAGGCCCAAAAACATTTTTTGAATTTTAAAAAAAAAAAAAATGTGGGGGAAATTTTTTTTTTAAAAGGGGGAAAAAGGGGCCCCTTTTTAAAAAAAATTAAACGAAATCCCCCCTTTTTTTTTATTGAGGGGGAATACTTTTTTTTAAAAAAACTTTTTTTAAAGGGTTTTTTACGGGTCTTGACTTTTTAAAGGTTAAAGTGGGTTCCCCGCTTTTTTGTATAAACATTGGGAACCAAGTTTCTACTTCATGTTGGGGGCAAAAAATTTTTCAGTAAATTTCCCCCTTTTTTCCCCGAACCGCTTGTTTATAATAAGAGGCCAATTAATTTGGGAAAGGGGGGGGGGGGTTTAAAGGTCCTCAATTCCCCCCCACTTTGGGGGTTTTTTTCTCAGTTCTTTTTTTTTTTTGTTTTTTCCCGTCTTTTAAAAAAATTCCAATAAAAAAAAACACCTCTGTAGGGGTTTCCCCCCAATTAGTGAAAATGGGGTTTTACAGTTAAAAAATTTTTTTTAAAAGATGTATATTTAGTTGGGAGGATTTGTGTTTTATTTTAAAAATTTTCGGGGGCCCAAAACTTCCCTCAAAAAAAGGGAAAATTTTTTTAAATTTTTTTTTTTATAAAAATTCGGGGAAGTTAAGGTACCCCCCTTTTTAAAAAATTCTATTTTTTCCCCCATACGGGAAGGCATTTCTTTTTGGAATTAAAGCAAGAATACCACCAAAGAGAGCCCCCAAATTTTTTTGAAAAAACCCCTTTTTAAATTGTATAAACTTTGGAGAGGGTTTTTTTTTCCCAAAAAAGGGGGGCCAAAAAAAACTTTAGATACTTATGTTAGTCGAAAAAATAGAGTTTGAAAAGTAATTTGGACAACTTATTTTTTTTTTGCCCCCTTTAGAGCAAATCAAAAAAGGTTTTAAGATTGAAAAAAGACAAGGCCTTTTTTTTGGGGGCAAATTTTAAACAAGGAGGCCCCCCGGGCCCCCTTTGTGGAATAGATAAATAAAACTTGCAGAAAAAAAAGAGGTGCAAAAACAAAGGGGGGTTTAAAATTTTGGAGGAAAAACGCCCCCAAGACAATTTTAGCATCAACTTCTGATAAACCCCAAAAACGTTGTTTCCAGAAGTCCTAGGAATATTTTTTAAAATTTAAAAAAAAGCAGATTCAAAAAAGGGAAATAATATCTACTTTTTTTAAAAACAAGCCGGTTTTTAAAAAATAAAGTTTGTTTTCCCGTCTACTGAAATTTTAAGGATGACTTTTTAACCGAATGCATTGTTGGAAAAAAATTCTAGTTATGTGGCAGCAAAACAGACTGTATTTTCACTTAAACCCAAATAAACGTACCCCCGAAAGAGTTTTAAAAATTTTAAAGAAAAATCTTTTGGCCCCTTTTTAACAGCCAGATAAAAGAGAAAAAAACCCCTTTCCCCTTTTTGCGTCCACGAACACAGAAAACCCCTTAAATGATTGAAAAAAAACCCCTTTAAAAAGGAAAATACCCATTTTAATTACTTTTAGATGTTTTTGTTCTTTTTTTTTGGGTTTTTTGCTATTTTTTTTTTATCTTTTGTTTTTCTTTTTTAAAATTTTTTAATTTTTTGAAAAATTTTTAGATAAAAAAACATTAAAAGAAAATTTTTTTAAAGTTTTGTGTTTATGATCTTCCTTATGTATACAAAAAAAAAAATTTAAAAAGAATAAAAAAACAATTTTAAAAAAGGGTTTTTACATGGGTTTTTAAAATTTTTTTTTTTAATATTATTTTGCCTCAAAAAACCCCAATTTTTTTTAAATTTTTAAAAATCCCCCGGGGGTAACCGCCCCGCTCATGTATCCCCCTAACGGCCCCCCCCCCCTTTAAAAAATTTTGAAAAGATTGTACTGTTACTTTTTCTTATTTAAACTTCAAAAATTTTTGGGGTTTTTATGAATTTTTGGGGGGAAGAATAAAAAAAGGGGTTTTGACACTTTTTTTCCCCGTTTTGCTGGCGTAATTCCCCCCGTACTTTTCCCCGGTTTTGAAGGGGGGGGGATTTTGCGGGGGTTTTCCCCCAAAAAAAAGGGCCCCCCCTTTTTTTTTTTGGGTATCTTGATAAACGTTGTTTTGTAGAAACAATTTTTTGTATTTTTCAAAAAATTTAGAAAAAAAGGGTTGTGCTTTATTTTTTTTGGGTTTTTAAATATTTTTTCCCCTTTGATTAACCACAACAACGATATGGGGGACAAAAACTTGAATTTTTAGCCTTTTTTCAATTTTCAAAAAAAAACCAGGCACCGGGGCCCTTAACTTTTTTTTACTTTAGAAGGGGATAAAACTTTTTTTTTGGGGGGTTTTGGGGCAAAAAAGGGAAAAAAAAAGAGAGGGAAAGTCTTTTTTTTTTTGAAAATTTCCCCCCAAAAAAAGGGACCCCCTAATATATATTGTCCCCATATATTTATTATTTTTTATTTATTATATTTTTATTATATAAATTATATATTTTATTATATATATATATATATTTTATATAAAATAAAAAAAAAACCCCCGACTTCAACCTTTTTTTCCCCTCTTTAAACAAAAACGAGCGGTTTTAACCCCCAGGTTTTAGTTTTTTTTCCCCCCTTTTCCCGGGTTCCCCCAAAATGCTTTTTCCCCTATAGGGTGGATTTACCCCCCCTATGGGGAAAATGGGTAAAAAAAAAAAAAAAAAAAAAACCCAAACTACGTCCTACCTCTTTTTAAAAACCCCACCCCGGGTTTTAACTCAGTTGTTTTTAAAAAAAACATTTCGGGGGGCCCCCGGGGTTTTTTTTGGTTTTGAAAATTTTTTGGGGATTTTTTAAAATTTTTCCCCCCCTTTTTTTCCCCGGTGCCGAAAATACATTTCCCCCCTATAAGAGTGGATTTCACTCTTTTGTTTTAAGAGTGTAAGCACTTTTTTAAACCCCTTCCCTTTTCCCCCCCCCCCGCAGTGCAAAAAAAACCCCCAAAGAAAAAAACGCCAGGGGGCGGCGTTTTTTTTTTTTTTTTTTTTTTTTGGTCTTTCTTTTCGCGTCATTTTCATCCACAAAAAAAAAACGCGAAAGAAAGACCTTTTTTATTTTTTGACACCCAACTAGGGCTCGGACGCTTTTGCCGATTGCAACCCCAAAACCCCCAAGAATTCAAAAATTTTGGAAAAATATAGTTTGTTAAACTTAAAAAAATCCCCCAATTTTTTGGGCCCATAGGTTTCTTTTCCCCCTACGGGTTTTTTATATGTCACCCCAAGTTTGGGGGAAAAAATCATCAAAAACTAAAAAAAAAAGTTTTGGGGGTTTTGTCTTTAGAAATGATTAGGGTTTTTTTTTGGATTATTTTTTTTTTTTTAAAAAATTTTGGTTCAACTAAATTTAAAAAGGGTTTATGGGGGGGAAATTTTTGATCAAGCCCTTTTTTTTTTATAGTTTTATTTCAAGAGATTCAAAAAAAAAATTTTAAAAAACAAAGTAAAAGGGGTTTGGGAATTTTTTTAAATTTTTAAATTTTTTAAATTTAAGGGGGGGGAAAAAAAACCTTAGGGTTTTAAATTTTAAACAAATAAAAAGAGTTTTTAATTTTAAAATTTTAAATTTTATTTTTATTTTTAAAAAAGCCCGTTTTGAAGAATTGGGGATTTTCAATTTTCTAAATAAAAATAAAATATAGGAATTTTTAAAAAAAAGTAAAATAAAAACATGGCAAACCATTATTTTGATAAAAAGGGATTTAATGGTCATTCGCTTCCATTCCCTCTTTTTTTTTTAAAAGAAACTCAAACATATTTTAAAAAAAACCACTCCATTCCCAAAAATATCCGTAGTTTAGATAGTATAAAAGTTTGTGGTATTACAAAACTCATTTCAGTGGTTATGGTACGTTTTCCCCACAAATTGTTTTTTGTATAAAAAGGGATTTAGCCCAAATTAAAATCATAAATGTATAAAAGAAAAAGGAAAGTTAATGGAAAAATTACTGAATGAAGCCCGCATGGTTTTTAAAAAGCAAACGCATCATTCGCCCATGTCCAAAGAAAAGAATTTATTATTTTCCCTTAAAATTGCATTTTAAAGGTTTAAACGGTTTTTTTAAAATAAAATTTAAGACACAAAGATTTTGTTTTTTTATTGTTGTTTTTCTTTTAACCCTTAAAAGGGTTTTTTTTAAAAAACAAAAACCCCAAAAAAGGGAAAGGGACTGGGTACAAAGTGCATAAGATAAAAATGAAAAATCTACGAATCTGGAATTTTAAAAACGTTTTGATAAATTGAAAGACCTTTTCTTGACTAAATTTTTTTAAACCCTAATGAGAACAAAATTTAACTTAATTTTTAAAAAAAATACTTTAAAAATCGAAAACACACATTCGAAAAAATTTCATTTAAATTTAAAAAAATTAAACATAAAAATTTAAAAAAAAAAAATCTTTTTTTATTTGATTTCAATAGGGTTTTTATTTTTTTTTGAATAATTTATAAAACAAATTTTTTACTTGAATGTGTAATTTAATTTTTTTTTTATAAGTAAAAAATTTTAAAAAGGGTTTAAAATTTTTCATTTTTCCATTTTTTATATTTGCTTTTTTCATTTTTAAACAAGTTTAAAAAACTACTGGGCCCATGGGGCGGGGCCGGTGTATACCAACCTCCCCCCACCCCTGGGAATTTTGGACATTACATTTTTTTGTTCTATTGACATTACTTTAAGGTTTTTTAGGGGTTGCCACTTTAGAAGTACAGCAACACCAAAAAACTAGGGTTTGAACATTCATGACTTTTAATTACTATCAATAAACCAATACCCTTTTAAAAATAATTAACACCCTGTAAGATAATTTTTTTAATTTTGAAACCCAAAAAAAGGGGGATATGTTCTATGTTAACTATTGCGATGCGCGTTTTTTTCAAAAGCCTTTTTTGCCATCCTCCAGGTATTGGAAGGTGTACCAAATTTGGGCCATATCTTTTTCATTTTTCGCAATACCTTTTCAAAAAATTCTATGGCAGCCCCACCCTTTTTCGATAGCGATTTTGGGCGAAAGCTTTATAGAGCTGGGCTAGATATACCCCATCCTCCGTGGGAAATTTGAACACAATTTTTGTGTTTTGTATTACATTACTTTAAGGTTTTTGGTTTTGCCCTGGCGAATTTTCAGATATCCCGGTAAAAACTAAAAACAAAAATATAAGAAATTACTAAAAATGATTATGCTTTAGAGATTGCCCCCCACATTTTGGGATTAAAAGGTTAATCGAACAAACCCCTGAAATTTGAATAAATTACGTAGAAAAGAAAGAATCTTAAGTTGTAAAGCTGTCCAATATGGACCAAAACCCCCGTTTAAAGGCTCAAAAATTCTAAAAAAATTCCCCTTCTTTCCCATTCGGGATTTATGGCATTTTTTGCCATATCACATCACCCACTATCAACAAATCGGGAAAAAATTTGGGTTTTTAAATCAAAAAATAAATTTTTTTAAAGACAAATCCATAAGAAAAAAACTTCCCAAACCTA
>JAFNEN010001240.1:0-42222 GCA_019343175.1 Oedothorax gibbosus
TTTTTCATAAAATTTTACTTTATCTTCTGTAAAAAGTAAAAATATGTATAATTGACATAATAGGTGTAATATGAGTACACTACTGTAAGGAGTATTATATAATATCTTGGTATTAGTTTGCATATGTATTCTCATATAATAAGTTTGTAAAAAACATTAATTAATTGTAAAAAACATTTTGTAATAAAAAATTATTTATGTGATACTGATAAATGATAAGGGCAAAAATAAAGATATGACGATAATTATATTTTATTTGGCAAACTATTTATATAAGATTTTTTTTATTTATACGCATAATACTTCAATGGAAAGTTATTATATTTAAATATTTTTTCTAAAGAATGGTTTTAAAAACATGTTTTGTATAGCTAAAAAATTGCTTGTCATTGGGAAAAATATTAAAAATTAAATTATGAAAATTTCCATATAATTTTAATTTTAAAAGAATAATTTATATCATTACTGCTTGTTTAAATTTTAGATGCTCCAGATGTTCCATCATTTAGTTTTCCTACTGGTTTAAAAGAAGGTCAGAGAGGCAGCGCAATGTGTACAATAAAATCTGGAGAAAGACCTTTTGAGTTTCAATGGTTGAAAAATGGAGAAGAAATTATAACGTCTTCAAATGTAAAGATACAGAATGTGCTGGATACCTCTTTCTTAGTTATTGAGGCAGTTTCATCTGAAAGCAATGGGAACTATACTTGCATCGTCAAAAATTTATATGGATCTGATCGGTTTACAGCAACTCTAAACGTTGCAGGTATCTAATTGTACATATTAAACTTACTATACAGTACATGTATAAAACTTTTAAAAGATTAGCATACAGCATATTTAACAACATACGCATTTAAGTATATGAAAAATATGTATTGTAGCAAATTTTTCGATTAATTATTTTACACCTTTAAATTATATTCGCAAAACAAATATGCTATTATACTGGCATATTGTAGTACGCACTTCTGTAACATCACAATGCTTCCTTGATATACGAGAAAAACTAATAAAAACTATACATTTGAACCAGCATAATATTTTGTAATAAACGATAAATTTCATTTACTAACATTTAAATACCTGTTTAATAATAAAAAAAATTAGACTTGACTCTTATCATAATCTAATTTAAATAGTAAAAATATGTTTGACTCGTATTATGGAAAATGCTTTGAAATTAAGAAAGATGACGTTACCATTAAATGTTTTTGAATCTAATTTAAATAGTTAAAAAATAGGCTTGGCTCATATTATTAAAGTGTCATTAAATTAAAAAAAGGTACTTGTTACTATATAAAACATTAATAATCTAATAATTTATGATCACTATCCTTATTTTGCATAATGATAATTATGAAACAAAAATAGTTAAATAGTTATATTAATTTTTTAAAATAAAATTTCGGTGATTTTTCAAATTTTTTCAATTTTTTTTATGCTTCAGCTGCACCTACATGGATAAAAGAGCCGAGCGATGTTTTGGTTGAAGAAGGGGACAGCATTTCAATTGAATGTGCAGCAAGTGGTGAACCTAAACCTTCCGTTAAGTGGTTAAGAGGTATTTATTCTATTTATAAGTAATTGATTGAGAAAGTGTTTTATTAAGCTGTTTAGCTTATTTATGAACATACACAATAAGAAATTATATTTTCTATTTTAGTTTTTTAATTTAATATTTTAAAGTAACCAAAATTTAATATTTAAAAAATATTAAACATTATAGTAAAACTTTTAAATTACATCAATATAATAAAAAGATTACATAAAAGTAAGATAATGTTAAAAATAGTTGTTTAAGTAAAAAGTTATTAAAGGAATTAACTTTAATTCAATGTCCTGTATTTTTTTAAAATTAATAAGAATATGGATGGGTTAAAATTAATTAAAAGAATGTCAAAACGTTCAAAACAGTTAAGAAGTTTATTTATTATTTTAAATTTTAATTATATTAATTAATTGCTTGAATAATCTACTCAGAAAGTTGGTTGTGTAATACAACTAACAATTTAAATTACACTTTTCAATTTAGCAAGGAAATTTTCGAAAAGTCAGACAGATTTTCGCGTTTAAAAAGCCTGAATTATTTTTTAGGATAAACTATGTTACAAACTTTTAACTCTCTAACGGATAAGCAAATTGGTTAAAGTGTAAACTTGTTTCTCCTGCGTGAGATCAAAATAATTTATTTAACCGAAAATTCAATTTCTTTAATTTTTAAAAAATTATATATATTTTTTAATGTGTGTTGCTGGACAGGTGACGGTTTTTTTCGCCTGTATCCTTTAGAATTAAAAAAAAAGTTACACGTTGTCAATAATTTATATTTAAAATGTGATGTTTACTAAATTATTCTTAAAAATTCTGCTTTTTCTTATAGGTGAAGGAAATATCTTGATATCTAACGATATTTCTTCTGCGATGAGTGTTTCTGCATCTGGAACGTTGACTGTCAATAAAATAGAAGCTGAAATGCAAGGATCCTATACTTGTATAGCAGAAAATGAAATAGGAAAACCAATTTCAAAAGCAATTATTATTTTAGTTCGTGGTAAATATAAGTTTTATTATTAAAATATGTTCATTGAATAAAAGGTGTGCTGAGTAAGTGTTATGTTTATTCAAAAATTCTCTTGTTAATCTACAAATTATTTTAGAAAGTAGTAATATGATAAATAAATGTTATTTTATATAAATAGTTAGGAGTGTTTGAAATAATGTACCGGATTTGGTTAAAGTTGATTTTATATTATAAAATCTTACGGTTGTTTAAACACGTTTTTATGTAAAGCATATTTACATATTATAAAGTAAATGATAAAATTTAGTTATGTTTAGCATCTTTTAAAACAGCGTTTTTATTTTAATAAAATTTTAAAACTTTACTTTAAATATTTATTGTCATTCCTTGTATTTTCTTTTACCGTTTTTTTAAATTAATTATATTTATCTTTACAGAATTACAAATAAAGCCTCGATGTATTTATGTAAAAAGAATTAGAATAATAATCCAAAAAGTTAAATACAATTTACCTAATGATAACTTAAAAATTACCCGTTTAAAAAAAGTTGATTCTAAAATTATGTCACATTTGTACCGATATGTGGCGCTGTGTTGATAAGAAACATAAAACTGAGATTGCATGGCTAAACGCCATGTTGTGACTCATAAGCTCTTCATCTATTGTATAAACAATTTAAAGGAGAAAACATGTATCAATGATATTTAAAAGGAACTCTAATTGATTTGTATATCTAGTGACAAGATCCATAAGCATATGCCGATATAATTTATGAATTTTGAAATATATCGATGGCTGCATCAGTCATATTGTTCATCATTGCTCTATGCTATCTTTTCCAAATCATCTTATGTGGCGGTAAGTCTCTAATTAATTATATTTTATTTTTAAATTATATACTTAAAAGCGTGTTTTAAAAAGTCTTATACAAAGTAGATTAAGCACATTGAAAAAATGAACGTTACATTATCGAATGTAAATACTAAATTAATGTAAGTTTGAAATGTTTAAATGATATATTTACCATGATATTTAAATTATGATTGATTTTAAATGTTTTTTTTATGATAATTTAATGATATTTTTGAAAATGTCAGGTAAAATAATTTACTAATTAGAAAATTAACCATTTATTTTTCGAGTTAGAACGGTGTTTGGAAATATTATCTTTATTTATGAAATTGGTTTCGATTGTCTTAAACCAAGAACTCGAATTTCTTTAATTTAGATGCCCCAGTGGTAGCTCCTTTCATTTTCCCACCTGCCTTAAAAGAAGGTGAAAGAGGAAGTGCAATTTGCACCATTAAATCTGGTGATAGACCCTTTGAGTTCCATTGGGAAAAGGACGGCAAAGATCTGACGAATGTTGAAACGCAATCCATTCGAGACTCATCAATTTTAATTATTGAATCAGTTTCTTCCGAGAGTTCTGGAAATTACACCTGTATTGTATCAAATGCATTTGGTAAGGATAGATTTACAGCCAGCCTGCTTGTAACAGGTAAGAAAAGTACAGGGTGTCTCAATTATTTCTCATTTTGTTGTTTAATTTATCATATGAAGCATTAAATATTTAGGAAAAACACGTTAGAAAAAACTCATATGTTATGTGTGTGATAGACATATTTGTCATATCTTTATCCTTATCTTATGAATATTAAATATTAAGAGAAATAAGTCATTTACAGATATCTTTTAATACCAAATGTAATTAAAAGTGAAAACTAAAATTAAATGGTATTTTTTTTTGTATTGTATCTTTTTATGAAACATTTTAGTTTTATTTATTTTTAAAAACAAATTTTACTTTTGTAATAAATATGCTTCTACTAATAAAAAGCGTAATGGGATGTATTAGTTCCTTTAAAAGATTTGAAAGTTTATTAAAATATAATTAAATTTTAAAAATCAAATCGGAAAATATATATACATACATAGATTTTACTTGTGTAAGAATTAACTGCAACTGCTTTGCTTATGTTTATAAATACTTTTTATGTGTAATTCAGCTCCACCGGTATGGAAAAAAGAACCCATGGATCAAATTGTGCAAGAAGGAGAAAGTTTGGCAGTTGAATGCGAAGCAATAGGTGTACCGTCTCCTACTATGAAATGGACTGTAGGTAAGTTTGGTTTTATAGTACGTTAATTTCATGAAATTGCAACTTAACTGAAGTTTTCAAGCTTTTAAATATTTAAAACAGCAAATAAATTTAATTTATTGTAATTTATTTAAGCATGTCCATTTTGAATAACAATACTTAGGAATTGAAAGATTACACTTACTTATGCGCTATATTACATTGCGCGTTACTTTGTAAGCTTTTTTTTAAAAAAAAATCTTCTATTTTTCCATAAAAATATAATAAGCTAAATAACTAATTTTGTGACAGAACATTGTACATCTATCTGTGCATTAATTTTTTATGTAAACCCCTGAAAGAAATCGTGATACATTTAAGAACTAATAAAAAATTGTATTTAAGCCATGCACATTATTCATTTAAAAAAAATCAGAACTGAGTAATTTGAAAAAAGAGTTCACTCAATTAAAAGTTAACGCAAATTTGAGTTGACTTGAAACAAACACTTCATTACTGAATTTATGCTCCATTTCTCCATTAAAATAATTTTTTAAAAACTTTTCCTAAAAATGCTTATTTTTTTAATTTTCCAGGAGACAAACACGAACCAATTCCCAGTGATCCATCGTCAATAATACGGTCTTCTATTACTGGATCTTTAATAATCAACAGAGTAGACATCAGCATGGGAAGAATATATTCTTGTGAAGCAGACAACGGGTTTGGTCATACTCTTAAGAAAGATATTGTAATTACTGTGCGTGGTAAGTAAATTGCTTAACTATAACGTGTGCTGAAACAAGTTCATGTCAAATGACTGGGATACAAGGCATTTATAAGAAAGAGTGAAGGTTTATTTTCTAACAAATGTTTATGTTTTTGTTAATTGATATAATTTAGACTTAAAGTGTATATATTTATAAATACTTATTGGCTCTGATTATTATGTCATAATTATCTTTTACACGACCGTATTACGATTATTCGAATTGCGTATTTAGATATGATTTCTGATGCTTTTTGTCAGACGTTTCAATAGCGTTCTAAACATTACAATTATATTTTACTTTTTTTTATGGTCATTTAGTTATATACTTTACATTAAGACAATTAATCTAGTTTGAATACTTTTCATATTGTGGTGCAGTAATGTCGATTTTATTCGATTTGTATTGCCGCTATCGTAAACTATTATAATTGGCCTAGAGGTAGCTAAAGGTTTAACTTCTTTACTCCCGAAAGAATTTTTACACATAAATTATTTATATAACATATTTTCCCAACAATTTATATATTTAAAAGTATGTTTTGTAAGCAATTTTAAATTTTTTTTAGCATTTAACATTTGCTGAGAGTCATCTAAATTTAGTAGAATTTGTAGTTTGGAGCGGTAAAAATAAATTTTTTATGTGCATGAATAGACAAACAATTTTGTCAGTTTGTTTGTGATTAATAATCCGTTATAACGTTTGTTTCATTGCACAAAATGTCTTATAAATTAACCGCTGAAAATACTCTCGAAATCAGCTTGACTTTCTTCCCACGTCATTTTTTATACAATTACTAAATCAGCTGCCTCGGTATCAATATTTTTAGAAACTTTAACATTCTAGTTTATAATAAGAAAGTTAATATTAAGAAAATAGTAAAATGAAAATGTGAAGTGAATTCTACAAAGGTTCACATATGTACATCTTTGGAGCGAAGAGCTTACGAAACGTAATAAATGTTAATTAAAAAAAATTGCTATGTTTTTGTTGATTGATATAATTAAGACTCAAAGTGTATATATTTATAAATACGTATGAAATCTGCCTATTTTGTCATAATTAATAACCCTTTTTCAAATTAAATATTTAAATATGATTTCTGATGGTTTTTGTTAAACGTTTTAATAATGTTCTAAGCATTATACTTAATTTTTACTTATTTGTTATGATCATTTCGTTATAAATAATACATTAAGACTATTCAACTATAAAGAATACTTTTTCATATTTCGGTATAATAATGTTAATTTTATCCGATACGTGGCGCTGTATTACCGCGTATTGTATATTATTATTTTGCATTAGCGTATGTACTCTAACGCCATATTGTCAAAGCAATTGTTTCATATGGATTTCTTTGTAATTTGGTCTGTAACTTTTCAAAGATTATTACTGACATTTTGTAGAATGCAAGAAACTGTGATTATTTTGTTAAATTATAGTGTGAAAGAACTTAGGTGTAATATGATACAACAGATTTTGAGTGCATTTTACGTGTGGATACTTCTCTTTAAGGGTGTTCTAATGGGAGGTAAGTTAACGCTTCAATATCATATTTAATAATTTTTTTAATTTTACTCAAAAGCAATTTCTGTGAAGGTTTTTTCAAACTTTTTGAATTTAAACAACATACCATATTCTTATACGTTTGTGGGGTGCTATAGGTGTGTAGTTGTTTTTATCAATTTAAAAAATGAGTGTTTTTTAAAATTTCATAATATTAAATCCTTACTAAGGTACTATAAATAATAAATAATTATAATATTACTTAGGTACTATAAATAATTAATAATTAGTTACATCTTACAATTATTATATTTTTCTATAAAATGCTAAATATTGTGTTTTTTTCAATGAAAAACTATAGTAATTGGAAATAGTTTTTTTAAAAGTATTGAATGTAAATGATTAGCTACTCTTTGAAGAACTGTGTTTAGTGTGTAAATATGTTTTTGAAACTTTTATTACGTGTAACAAATTTGTAATTATTAAATATACTGCAGAAAATAAAATTAAGATGTTAATATTTTTTTTAAACATCACACAACTAACTAAAGTCTAGGCATAAAGTATGCATAGTACAGCTGAGGAAAAAAAAAACGATCCACCCTTCGTTTTTCGGCTGCTATTGGTCAAGGAATTTTGTGAAAGGTGTCATTTTTCAGGAAATAGGGTAAGGAATTGAGAACTGGCAACCAAAATTGTATAAGGGGTCGTCTACATATTAAAATGAGTACCAACTTAGAAAATTCCAATGGCAACACCTAATTATTTTTATATAAAAATGTTTATCATCTTCAAAATACCCCAGGTCCAAAAGAAAATTTATTTATTTGCATTATTTGTTGAGATATAAGCATTCAAAGTTGAACGCCCATAATGTTAAAAGAGTTTCACAAACTTTTATTCATACCTCCACAAATAAAATGAATTAAACCAACATTTTCTTTTCATTATATACTTATTAATCTTCCAAAAACAAATCACACAAGTTTTTTCATCAATTTTTAATTTTTATTATTTTTTTATTTAAATTTAAATAAGAAAAAATAAAACATGAATAGCAACCCCAAATTTTTGTTACATAAATCGATAAAGTAGATCAAGTAGAACCAAAATCCCGAATTTTTTAATTCAACAACAATTATTTGCCGAGTTATTGTAAAAATACTGAAAAAAACGAATTTTAGGGACCGTGTAAAAAATTACTTAGCAAATTGGATCCTAATTTACATTATCGTTTGGTGGTTGAAAAGCGTTTTTGGTAAATATTTATTCAAATTATTGATGTCTGTCAAATGTCTAAAAATCTTTTCTTGTTTCAAGTGCATACAATGTATTTTGTTTGTATAATTAACATTAAATTATATCGATTACTATGTTTTTGAATGTATGTTATTTCCAATATTATTTATAATTATTTTATTATCAAATTTCCAATAATATGTTATTTCCTCGATTTTTTTTAATTATTAGAGATTACTTATTTATTTAGTTAGTTAGTCCAGTTAGTTATTTAGTCAGTTAGTCAGTCCGTTAGTTAGTCAGTCAGTCGGTTAGTTAGTCGGTCCGTTAGTTAGTCAGTCAGTAAGTTAGTCAGTCAGTCAGTTAGTCAGTCAGTTAGTCAGTCAGTTAGTCAGTCAGTTAGTCAGTCAGTTAGTCAGTCAGTTAGTCAGTCAGTCCGCTAGTTAGCCAGTCAGTCAATTAGTTAGTCAGTGAGTCAGTCAGTTAGTCCATTATTTAGTCCGTTAGTTAGCCAGTCAGTCAATTAGTTAGTCAGTGAGTCAGTCAGTTTACTGACTAACTAATTGACAGTCAGTTAGACTAAGTTAGTCAGTCTGGACTAACTAACGGAGTGATTAATTGACTGACTGACTGACTGACTGACTGACTGACTTACTAACTAACGGGCTGACTGACTAACTAACTAACTGACTGATTTACTGACTGATTAACTAACTGACTGATTAACTGACTAACTGACTGACTAACTAACTGACTAAATAACTGATTAAATAACTGACTAAATAACTAAATAAAGAATCTCTAATATTTAAAAAAAATCGAGAAATGGAAGTGTGCCGAATTTTAAACCAACCTTTTGTAGCAATATGAATGAAACAAAAATTTGCATAAAATGTAAAACATAAATGTAATAATCATGTTTGTCTATCTGATTGTAACTAATCGCATTTGAAAAATCTGTTCGTTATAAATAATCGTATATGAGACTTAATTTAAAATTAAAACTTTTTCTCGTCTACCCTTTATTTTATTTCTGAATTTTAAAATCCAAAATTTTAAAAAAAGGTAAAAACATAAAAAATCACAATATTAGTGAAGAAGGTTTAATTCTAGCATCCTTTGGCGAGATTATGGTAACCCTTTTGCTAGCTTGTCGTTACGAGAAAACACCCTAAATATTACCTTTATCAATTTGGAGATTTCCCCCCAAACGAATTGAAATTAATGCTTTAATATCTCAGCAAATAATGCAAAATGAATAATTCTTTTTTATACCTGGGGTATTTTGAAGTTGCTGAACATTTTTATGTAAAAAAAATTGGGTGTTGCTATTGGAATTTTCAAAGTTGGTACTCATTTTAATATGTAGACGACCCCTTATACAATTTTGGTTGCCAGTTCTTAATTCCTTACTCTATTTCCTGAAAAATGACACCTTGCACAAAATTCCTTGACCAATATCAGCCGAAATATGAAGGGTGGATCGTTTTTTTTTTCCCCAGCTGTACAATGACATGTAGTTGTTTATGTTTAACTCGTTTTATTTCTGTATTTTGTAAGAATTTTCATTCTTTAATAGATGCTCCAGTAGTTGCATCATTTGCGTTTCCTTCTGCTTTACAAGAAGGAGAAAGGGGAAGCGCAACTTGTACTATAAGATCAGGGGACAGGCCTTTAGAATTTCAATGGAAGAAAGATGGCATGCTCCTAAGCCAGTCATCAAGTGTTGACATACAATATATAAAAGATTCGTCATTTTTAGTGATAGAATCTGTAACTTCAAAGAGTTCTGGAAATTATACGTGCATAGTAAAGAATTCTTTTGGTCAAGATCAATTTACGGCCAGTTTAACAGTTACAGGTACTAAGTAATCTTCTATCACATATAATTACAAATATAATTTTTTACTTGATTTTTTTTTACTTTTTCGTTATAAAAATTGTATTTTTCAAATCTCTACGCTAGTTAATGTTGCATCATTTACTAGTTACATCTAACTGTTGGTTACTCATAAAGAAAAACTGATTAAGAATGATAATAAACTATGTTATATAAATTTAGTATCAACAGGTTAAATGTAAACTTCTTAATTATAATCATTAACCCTTTTGTTCAAACATTTTGTTAAGGCTATAAGTGTTTGTACAAAAATAATTTATGCATTGTAATCTGTGTCTTTTTTATTATAAAAGCTCATCCGGAATGGGTAATAGAGCCAACTGACAAAATAGCACAAGAATAGATAGCTTGATTGTGGAATGCAAAGCTTCTGGAGTTCCACATCCAAATGTTAAATGGACATCAGTTAAGTGAACATCTTTTGCTTATAACATTTCATCATATTAATACATACTGCGTAATTAATATTGAACTTGAAAAAAGTCTTTTAATGAAACTGTACATATCTTTTAAAAATAAATTTGATGTTAAAAAACGTTTAATAAGATTCAGATTAAAATTTTTAATATTCCTCATATTGTTAATTTTTTTTATAATTTTTCTCATGTTTTATATGAATTAACAAAAACTGATACGTCATCTGCTTAAATATGTTCTTTTACACTTTTTTTCTTATTATAAACAATAAAAACGTACTTTCGTCTTTTACGACAAGCACAAGCAATGTCCAGAGGAAATATCTTGACTTATAAGGACTTATAAGATATTTATATAAAATTAAAAATATATGTAATTAAAAAAATATATATATAATTAGATACATATAATTAAAAATAACTCACTGTAAGGATTTTCAAAAACTTTTACAATGGTTTTTATATAAAGAAAACTATGAAAAACGCAATTAAAATAATTTATCAAAACGATTTTTGATTTATTTTAAGTTAAAGGAATTTGGTTGAAAAATTTAGGAATTATGTAAAACGCAATAATTCAGGATTATGAACATTGAACAAAATTTAATTTTCAAATATTTTTACAGGCGAGACAAAGAACATCGTATCAACTGATGCTTCATCTGTAATCCACTCATCTGATTCAGGATCTCTAGTAATAACTAAACTAGATTCTTCAATGAAAGGATCCTATGTGTGCGAGGCTAATAATGGCTATGGCGAGCCTCTTAGAAAGGAAATAATTGTTTCAGTGCGTGGTAAGTCACTAATAAAGGTTATAATTGGTGTAAAAAAGTGTGCTAATATTGTGTCATGTGGAATGTATCGATAATGGAAGGATTAAATTATTTATTTGTTATTTTTGCTCTAAAGTGTGCTAATATTGTGTCATGTGGAATGTATCGATAATGGAAGGATTAAATAATTTATTTGTTTATTTTGCTCTATTGTTTTACAACATTGAATTAGACTGTTTCATGCTATTTTTTCTGCAAAACGGCTATTGGCATTTTATTAATACAATTTCTATTATGCAATTTTTATTTTACAATCATTGTTTTGGTTTTAATAAAAATGCGAGCTTAAAAGTGCAGAAATATAGTTGGACAATTTTGTATTTTATTGTTTTGGTATTTTAAAACGAGTGATACGGGATATTTATAGCATATTATACTGATATACTACTACTGATACTCATACTACTGTTGAAATTACAGAATTAATTTTTAATATTTACAATAGCTTTAATAAAGTACCTAGATTTTTATATATTTTCATGATCTATAAACTTGTCTTTTTAACATTTTGAACTTTTATTATTAAAACTTTTGTTTTATAAATATATGTTTTATGTTGTTATTTAAATTTGTTGTCATGTAAATCAATTTTACATCTTGTACCTGAATGATAGGCGAATTTTTCTACACCGCATGCTAACCATTGCGTAGTTTTCAGATTTAATTTAAAACTTCAGTAATTAAAATTATATTTGTTTGAAACATTATTTTAAGAGACGCACTCAAATAGTTTGTATATTCTTTGCAAATTGAAACTTTTAAACATTACAGAATAATAAATATTTTTAATTAGCTTCTATGCATAATCTTATTTTTAAATTATGATATTTGAACAGAAAATTTGTGATGAAAAATTGGGAATTTCTTTGACATATTCAATAAATGATCTAATAAAAAGTACGTCTAATTTACATTCACATTTTTACCGATATGTGGCGCTGTGTTACCAAACCACTGAAATATATTTTTACTCTTAACGCCATTTTGTGTTTACAATATATAATGTTTGTACACTATACATTTTTCCGCTATAAATTCACTACTGGCATACTCCTGTACCATTAGAAATACTTTTGCTGATTAAGACATTCTCTTTTGTTAAAATAATTATTCCTTTTAAAGATGAGAAAAGAATTTAATCCGCTTCATTGTGTACTGATATTTTCAATTGTTTGGTTACGTGTGATACAAACAATTCTATGTGGAGGTAAGTCAATAATTATTTCATGTGCTATTAAAATAATTTATATTAAGCTATATTAAAAATAAATATAATGCATTAGTGGAAATGATCAGCGTTTTTGACTTTTTGAATGCATTTTACATACTATCAATTGTGTAAATAAAAATGAGTTCAATATAAATTCTGCTCTTGTTAAAAAAATAAACTTTTATTTTACATTGAAACTAAATGGAAGACCTTATATTAAAGCCTGGAATGTTGTTTGCAAGTAATGTATATGATTAGTGCTTAAATAAAAGTATTAAAATTTGAAAAAGTCTATTTAATCATATATTTACAAATATTTAAATCATTAATTGCATGTTTAATTTATAAATATTTTCAACGCACTATTGACCCTACATTTCCAACTTAATTTTTTTAGTTGTGCTTCTGTATTATTAACCATTTAAAAGTACTGAACTGTTTGATTGAATTTAAATTTAAAAAAATAGTAAATGAAATTTATAATTTTTAAAATTTAGATGCTCCCGTTATTTCACCATTCATTTTCCCACCTGCCTTAAAAGAAGGTGAGAGAGCCAGCGTACAGTGTACAATTAGATCCGGAGATAAGCCCATAGAATTTCATTGGAAAAAAGATGGTCAAGGGATTGACGGATATACAAATGTGGAAGTACAAACACATCGGGACCATTCTATTATGGTTATTGAAACGGTTTCTGCGAAAAGTAGTGGCAATTATACATGTGTTGTTAGTAACGCCTATGGAAAAGATCAGTTTACTGCAAGTTTAACAGTTACTGGTAAGTATAACGTTAAATAATGTTAATCAATGTTTCGAATTGCGCTAAACTTAACATAGCCATTGTTAAAAATGTTTTTATATCTATATTATTGTATAATATATTAGTGTGTTTGAACAGCTAATTTGCTAACTTCATTTTAAAATAGGAGAGTATGTTTTGCTAAATTTAGTGTAAAATGTTATAAATGTATTCAGTAATTGTTAAATATCATACAAATTTTTTATGGTTTTGTTTTGAGGTAATTTTTAAAAAATTTAATTCTCCTGTAAAATAATATTTTTTAGCCGCTCCTGAATGGTTGAATGAGCCGATGGACACTGTAGCTGAAGAGGGCGATAGTTTGACGATTGAGTGCCGAGCTACAGGTGTTCCTCAACCCTCAATTAAATGGACATCAGGTAAAGTGAAAGCTTATTATTAAATCAATGCTAACATATAAATATATTTTTTCATAATTGGTTATCATTAAGTAATATATTAACTGACAGAAATAGATTTTTAATATTAATTTAATGATATGAATAGTTGAAACATTCATAACAAAATATTTTGAAACATTTTAACTATTTTTACTTACGAATATAAAATAATTTTTTGCTTAAATTCTCTTCAAATTATTATAAGTAATTTATTATGTTACTATTTTAAAAGCATTAAATTAAAAATACTTTATTTTATTGATTTAAAAATTACGTTTTTTATTTAATTCAGAATGTTAATAAAACTCTATTAAAATCCCGAAAATTATTTATAGGTGACGGTAAAATACTCATACCAGATGATCAGGTATCATCCATAAGAGCATCCTCATTAGGAGCTTTGGTTATTAGCAAAGTGGAAGCCTCTATGAAAGGATCATATACTTGTGAAGCAAATAATGGTTATGGGGAACCCTTAAGAAAGACAGTTTTAATAACAGTTAGAGGTAAGTGAGCATGAAATAAAATATGTAATTTTTAGTGCTGTGTAAGCTCATGTCTAATGATATTGTTTATGTTTCTACAATCTATTTTTACATTTGTTTAATGTTTTTTAAAGCGGTATTTGAATTGACGTAAGATGACTCCTTGCGTGGCACTTTTTATTCCTGATTAGAGATGGAGTGGTTTTGCAAGTATTAGAACATTTTTAAAATAAATTTTTTAAAAACTTAATTCTTTGGGGATTATTTCGCAGATTTTTTTAATTGAGATATTAAGTTTTTTATGGTTAATTATTGTTTATAAAGTTGTTGTTTGCATAAATATTCAAACTTTGTATGAATTATTGTAGTTTTTATAATGTGTTCAATATTATATAATGTTACATTTATTATTTTTGAGGATTTTTAAAGTATAAGCTATGTAATTTATTCTTAAATTAATATGAGTTGAGTTTCCATGACATTCAAAATTATTCAAACACAGTTGTAATTGAGATTTTATTAATTACAGCTAATGAATGTTTAATACATCGTATTATTACTCTCTATAACTTATTATTGTCTATATTTATAGACATTTGGATGCTTTAACCCTTTGATGCTTGTCTAAAAGTTTTAATATGTATTGATGGATAAATATATAGTTACCAAAAAACCCCTAAGATTATTTTCCGAGTAAATATACAAACATACTTTATTCAAAAGTATTATTAAAAATCTTTAATACCTATTTTTTCTCTATTATGTGTCAATTTACATGTAAGAAAAAATATTGTTTAATAAATAGGCAATTTTGCAGTAAAAATGTAAAAAATATCCTACTTTAGATTAATTAATGCATACTTTATCTAAAATTTCAACGCAGTTTCCTTAAAAATAGTTACTGTTATACAATTTATTTTAACCGTTATCTTGAATTTGTGTTTTGTCCCACTGTGTGGCGCTATATGCTCAGATCCTCATAGTTCTCAATAAAACAACAAGCGATTATTTTTAGACGACGCTATTATATGAGATAACATAGGATGTCTTGCTTAACCTTTATACTATATTTTTAATTTCAGTATTAGAACTTAAAAAGTTATGTAAACATGTGTTGTTTATCATTGAAATGTATTGTATTCCATTCAAAGAAGATAATCCTTGTTGAATTGTTAGCATGGTGGATATTAGCACCAACTTTTGTCGAAGCGGGTGGTAAGTTTAGTTTTATATATTGCTTAATACTTTGAAAATATAATATTAAATTACTTTAACACATGTACAATTGATTTTTGGATCTTAAACTTTTGTATTCTGTTCAAATACTGCACATGTATACACATTTACAAGTTAGCAAGTCCAATTTTTTACAATGTCAATCAATTATTATTTTTCAAAATTATATTTGTTGAAAACGGAGAATTAAATAATTTAATTTATAAAACGCATAATATAATGCGTAATATATGCAGAGAAAACTGAAATAAATTTCAATAAATTTTATTATAGTAAAAACATAACTTTAGTCACTTTTGAATTTTTTTTATAGCGTTGCAATCCTTTAAAGACAAGTTTTTCGTTCACAGATGCGCCTGTAGTTGCACCTTTTTCTTTTCCACCAGCACTGAAAGAAGGCGAAAGTGGAAATGTTATTTGTTCAATACGTTCAGGCGAAAAACCGCTTGAATTTCAATGGATGAAAGATGATAAAGTGATAAAGCAGACTCAAAATGTCGAAATACAATCTGTAAGGGACACTTCTATACTTTTGATAGATCAGTAACATCCCAAAGTTCAGGGAACTATACCTGCATTGTGAAAAACGCTTTTGGATCTGATAGATATACGGCTAGTTTAGCTGTGTCAGGTGAGTACAAATGCTTTAAATTGTTGACTAATTTAATATTCATAAGATTTTATTTATTGAATCTCAAACGTTTTTGTTAGATTTTTCATGAAACTAATATCAAGCAATGAAGTTTTTTTTGTCTGTATCAAATATAGTTGCAATTGGAATTTAGTATTTGTATTACTGTTGGAAGAACATTTATACGATAAACACAATAATAAAATTCAAAACATAATAAGTTACAAATACACAATAAACACAATAATAAAATACCCAAAAAGTAAATGATATATATAATAAGGGTTTTTATGTTTAATAAACTTAAAACTTAAAATATTTGTAAACAATGATCATTGGTTAAGTATGGAACAGTGTCCTTGGTTCACCGATAATAATTTAAAAAATATGTGGTTCTAAGCGTTATTACTTATATGTGTTAATGTTTACTCTATCTGTCTTTATTTGAATTCAATTTATATCTTGGATGAGAAACTTGTGGCAATTTAAATTGTTTTTAAATGGGCTTGTTTCACGGAGGATCTGGCAATAGCTATGCGGTTTTGTTTGCATGTCTATTTTGAAGTCTTCCAACAGTATTGCCACCAGTTTTAGGAGAAAAACTACGAAAAAATACCATTTAATTCTAAAATTACAAAAACATTCCATAACAAGAAGTTCATAAAAAACTGAAATAGCCTACTTTCCTGTTACTAGTTCTAATCGGGAAAAAAAATAGGTTCCTAAAGTAAATATCATCAACAGCCGTTTCTACACTAGATTTATACACATTAGAAAAAAAAAAATCGAAACACAGCACCCAGCTATAATTTAAACTTCTAAAAGCCAAAGTCAACTATTTTCCTTAATATTCTTTCGCAAATTAATTAAATATTATTTATCATCTGCTCGTGATTTATTTGTAGTTCGAAGAATAATTAAATATTTATTAATAACAAAAGTAATGAAACTACTCCGAACTGCATTAAAAAATAAGAAATGTAAATTAAAACTAAGCATAATTGCATGCAAAAGTATGCCTTACCGCTTTCTTGGTAGATAATTAATGAATAATCAAAGAATTAAATTGTGCTACATTTTATGACGTCATTCCAAACTGATTCATGAAAATATTATTTTGCTTCAAATATGTTTAAATAAATAAAGTTTCTCATGCCATTGCTGATTTGGCAACAGTGATTTAAATGACTCAAAATTGAATTTCAATGCTAATTCAAAGGGAAATTCGCCGAAAGATAATAGATTTATGTCCGTCCGGACGTACAGACAGACGGACAAAAAGTATGAAAGTTGGGTATCTGAGGTCATAGCTTTCTAACAAAAAAAGAATTTTTAAGATTCGAGGGATAGAACCGATTTTTGAAGAGGGATACGGACAGACGGACAGACAGACGGAAAGACAGACATACGAACAGACAAACAGATGGACATCAACCGCATTTCAATACATACAGTGATTTAAATGACTCAAAATTGAATTTCAATGCTAATTCAATGGGATATTCGCCGACAGATAGTAGATTTATGTCCGTCCGGACGTACAGACAGACGGACAAAAAGTATGAAAGTTGGGTATCTGAGGTCATAGCTTTCTAACAAAAAAAGAATTTTTAAGATGCGATGGATAGAACCGATTTTGGAAGGGGGGTACGGACGGACAGACCGTCAGACGGACATCGACCGCATGTCAATACCTACTTTTTCCTTTTTTAATTCTTTCGAATTAAAAAAAGAAAAGTAGGCTAAAAATACTAGCGAAGCGTTTCACGTTTTTTTAAAGATTCCAAAATGCAGCTACTATTTTTACGATATTTTTTTGTAATTTTAGAATAATTCTAAAATAAATTCTAAAATTACAAAAAAATATCGAAAAATACCAGCTGCATTTTGGAATCTTTTTAGTGACTTTAAAAAAACGTGAAACGCTTTGCTAATATTTTTATGAAATGTTTTTGTAATTTTAGAATTAAATGGTATTTTTTCGTAGTTTTTTCTCCTGAAACTGGTGGCAATACTGTTGGAAGACATCAAAATAGACATGTAAACAAAACCGCATAGCTATTGCCAGATCCTAAGTGAAAAAAGCCCATTGCCTAAACAATTTTATTTTTGTTGATTTCGAGTGACAATAAATGCAGCTCTTAAGGCATTAGTGTCTCAAAAGGTTGTTTAAGAATAATTTTTAAAATATTCATGTAATTAGTTAGTACTTCGTTGCTTATGAATAATTAAGTTCATCTTGATTGATGATATCCAATTTTGAATATTTAATTATTACCCTTTGTTTACCTTAAATTACATTTTATGATACATGAACAATGCTTGCACCTAGGGCCGCTTTGTATTATCCATTCTTTAAGTTTTGTATTTTGCCATATTTATTATTGCCGTAGATTTATGGGGATTTGAAAGAACTCGACCTTAAGTGCACACGTCTCCCCAACACTTTTTTTTAATTATATTCTCATTGAAAACGTGAATACAAGTATAATATTTTTAGCTCAACCAACTTGGCTAAGAGAACCTCTTGATGTAATTTCTAAAGAAGGTGATAGTGTAAACTTGGAGTGCAGAGCCCTGGGTGTTCCAAAACCTACTATAACGTGGGCAAAAGTTAAGTTTTTAAAACTTATTATTTAGTATAATGAAGTCCAAAATTTAAAAGCTCTGCTGTACCTTATAGTAGTTATTAAAAGAATTTTTTATGTAATTTTATATATATATATATATATATATATATATATATATATATATATATATATATATATATATATATATATATATATATATATATATATATATATATATATATATATATATATATATATATATATATATATATATATATATATATATATATATATATATATATATATATATATATATATATATATATATATATATATATATATATATATATATATATATATATATATATATATATATATAATAATATATATATATATATATATATATATATATATATATATATATATATATATATATATTATATATATATATATATATATATATAGTAAGTTATAAGGTAAGTTTAAAATAATACCTTCCTAAAATCTTTAAGAAAGTAATCACGTAATTAACATAAATAGTTTGATGATTTGAATGTATTTGCTTATGCTGAGTTTTTTTTAATAAAAATATATAATACTAAGAAAACTGGAATTTTTGGTATATTTATTTGAACAGTTTTGTGTGAAATCTAATTTAAGTGTTAACTCAACAGGTAACGGACGAGTGAAAAATTCATCCGAACTGTTTCCAAACCTGATGTTTGATGGAAGTGGCACACTCATGATTTCTAAACTTGACATCTCCATGAAAGGTTCCTACACTTGCATTGCAGATAATGGAATAGGGAAATCTCTCCAAAAGACCATACTTATTTCAGTGCAAGGTATCATTTGTAGAGTATAGTTAAACTTAGCAAGTGTCATGTTTATTATAAATTTGTTTTGGAATAAAATGTATTTTGTCATTGAGATAGTTACAGTTCAAATATATTATTATCAGAAGAAAATCCGTCATTTTTTGTATCAAATTCAAGAATTTGTAGATTGTTAAGTTTCATTGATTTGAAAATGTTTATTTTAAAATTATATATATTTCATCGATTGGCTATCCATGTATTTCCCAGGTAAATAAATAAGAATAAATAAGGTGGTTTAAATACATATGCTCATTTAGTTTAAATTTGAAACATAGTGTTCATTAAATACAGTATTGTCACTTGTTATTCTCAATTAAAAAATAAAATTTCGACATGACAATTGTCATAATATGGACAATCGCATAATTAAATGTTCATAAGCTCGTATGAATCAAGTTCCTTTATTTCTTTTGAATGCTGAGCCGTCTTTAGTTACTTTATATAGCTTAAACCCAGAGCAATTCTTGTCAGTAAAATATATTAGGTTCTATAAAAGTCGTTTTGTTGTAATTATAGTTTGTGCGTAATTAAAAACAACTAACGAGTATATAACTGATATTTTTACTTTCAATGTTTTGACTAAGCTTATTACTTTTTTTTAAAATAAAACATCTTTAAACGTTTACAATGTGATTACAATGTGAAGACCATAACCAGGTAAATATTTTTTTTGAAAAAAAAAAGAAATATGATGAGGTTTTGCCTCTTAAAAAAAGTTATATCATATTGTAATAGTATAAATCGCTTTGTTTAGAACTAAATGTAACAAGTGTACACGCTGACTTTAACTACAAAAATTTTCTAACCGATAAAACATATGGTATCAAAAATAAATTATTTTTTATTTTAAATATTAAAAGCTTTAAAAACCCGCAAATTTATTGATTATTCGTAGGCATTTTTGAATTAATATTTTTTTGCTTGTACCTAAATTCAATAAAACCTTTTTAATGTTTTTGTTCGTTGATGTGTGTTTCAATTTAATAGTCTAAATTTTGAATTTAATTTTGTGAATATTTTGTTCTTTTATTATATTTTTGAATTATGTCAATTGAATGAGTATGTTTGATTTAACTTTTAACCACATGCTCTAAAATAAAATAAATTAAGTAGGTAACTAAATGAATCAAATTGTTTGCACAATTTTTTATAAATGCTTTACTACAGATACTAAAGGGTTCCATATTATATATAAAATATGTTTTGAATATTTCCCGTGATGTGGCGCTGCTAATCCGTTTCTACTCAGTAAGTAAACGGTTATTTTCAGCAACAAATCCGGCGTCAGATTCGTTGAGTAACTATACATGAAATTAATATACTATTCTATATATTTGTAGTACTTTTTACTTATTGTATAAGTAATCAAATTCACTACTGAAGTTTTTCGAAAATATGTTGTTTCAAAGTGTAAGAAAACGAATGATAGTGCTTCATGTTTTAAGTATGTTGGTTATATGGCCACAACAAACCACTGCTGATAATGGTAAGTATCCTTTTTATTTCTTATGTCCCTAAAAATATTTTTATAAGATTTTTCTCATAACGTGTTACACATTTTGTCTCCTCGAGTCCTGTAAAACTACTTCGGACGTTTTTAAAGTGAACTAAAAAAACTTTATTTCTTCGTATATATATATTGTTCGCTCAAGTCCTTTAATACAATGTTAGCCTCTTTGACTGTTTTTAAATAAATTAAAAATTGATAAATATTCTCATCTTATTATTATATTAAAAAAATTATAACGCCTTTGATAATTGCACAAATGTTATTATTTAAAGTTAGCGTAATTGGGCTAAAATAAGTATTTTTTTGTGTGGTTATTTTTGCAGATCCTCCAAGGCTTCAGGGTATTCTACTGCCAGATATGGTGTCAATAGGCGACAATGTTGTTGCTACTTGTGCATTAAGAGGTGGATCTAAACCTATCAAATTTAAATGGTCAAAGGATGATCAAGATATGAAAAAAATGTCAAACGTTGTTGTAGAAAACTCAAATGATTATTCTCTTCTTACAATTTCCTCCGCCACAAGAGAAAACATGGGTAACTACACATGTAGTGTTGAAAATAAGTTTGGTAAAGATCAGTCTTCATCTAATTTAGTAATAAAAGGTAATTTATTATCTCGATCTATGTATACTATTTTACTTTTTAAGATGTTTTTTACTAATTGCATGAGCTTCAATTTCTTTTGTTTTGTATTTTCTTTTTGGTGTATACAAAGAAAAAAATAAAGTTGCAGATATATAATTACAATTTCCGTGGTTTATAATTTCTGTAGAAGACTTTTTTTCCGTTAACATAGTTTGCTTACAGTGAAAATACTTGCTAATGTTCGATTTCTGTTTCTGTGGAAATCGTTTATCCTTTAGTATAGTGTATATACAGTAAAAACAACTATTGGAGCTTGAATTTCATTTCTGTAGAAGTCGTTTTTCCTTTAGCGTAGTTTATGTACAGCAAAAACAACTATTAGAGCCTTAATTTCATTTCTGTAGAAGTCGTTTTTCCTTTAGCGTAATTTGTTTACAGTTAAAACAACTATTAGAGTTAGAATTTCATTTCTGTAAAAGTCATTTTTCCTTTACCATAGTGCATGCACAGTGAAAGCAACTAAAAGTGCATGAATTTCAGTTTATGTAGAAGTCGTTCTTCCTTTAGCGTAGTGTTTTAACAGTGAAAACAACTATCTGTGCAAAATTCTTTTCGGTAGAAGTTGATTTTTCTTCTGCATGATCAGTGAAAACAAGTAGCAATACAAAATTTGATATAGTCAAAAGACTTAATTTACCTGTTAATGTTATGCTTTTAAACAGTGTTTTACATATTTTATCACTACAATTTATTTTTTAGCCCCTCCTTCTTGGTTGGAAAGACCACAAGATGTTAAAACGTCGGAAGACAAATCAGCATCCTTATTTTGTTCAGCTTTTGGGTATCCGAAGCCAACAATATCATGGACTAAAGATGGCAATAATAGTAAAATAGTTTTCGAATTATTACTTTTCAACGCATACATAAAAGAGTAAAAATATCAAAATTGATAAGAATGGAAATTAACTGAATAAATTAATTTTCTCAAAAAAACTTTACTTTGGGAAAAAATTAGTTTTAAAAAGAAGTTTTAATGTATCCTGACCCTTATTTCACTCTTTATTTTAATGTAACATATTTCAGTTCAATGTATTTAGAGAATATTTTTAAACAGTTTAATTAACAAGCATCTAATATATTATTAACAAACTTGCTTCATTTTATTCATCTGATAAGTTATTTTTTGGTATATTATTTATGATGGTTTGTATAACAATTCTAATTTTCTTAGTTATAGGAGATACTGGGTCACAAAGTGATGCTGTGATGATATTTATTAATGGAACTTTGTATATTCCTTCCGTGAAGAGCCATCACGCTGGAGTTTATACATGCACAGCGAATAATGGAGTGAATCCCACCATTAATGCAACCGTTTTAATCACCGTAAATGGTACGGCTGTTATCTAAATTAATACAAATAATGCTTTAAGTCCTATTTTTCTTTGCCAAAATACATTTAGTAAGTATTTTAGATGTGGAGATAGCACCACTTTCTGAATAAACTAAAAAAATTCTTTCTAGAAATTTACTGGTTCTAAAAGGATGTCTATTGGGGCCGCTTAAATAGCTTTGAATTAAATTTTATTATTTACAGATAACTTTGATTTTTAACTTTTCTTACACAATGTAAATATTGTTGAATATTAAATAATATTTTGTTGTAAGACATCAACTAATAAAATATGTTCTTTTGTTGTTTGAGTATAGATGTAATTATTAATATTAATGACAATTCCATTAAAGATTGCTTGTATATGTCCTTGTTTATTACATTTTACTTTATTGATGTTAATTGGGCTGTTATCTGAATAGATGAAAATGAATGTCCTGAAAAGTCCCATGTTTGTTTTATAAAACATGTCTTGTGCGTTTTCCATTATTTGAATTGAGAAGAGAACTTTCTGAATTTCTTTTTAGAATTTACTTCAAGAAGTTTTGTGTTTTTGAAGAGATGCGTGGTAATCGTTTGTCTTAATTGTCCTCACTATAGCTTTCAATTAAATTTTGTTATTTACCAATAACTTTGATTTTTATATTTTGTTTCAGAATTAAAATATTGGTGAATGTTAAAAAATATATTTTGTTGAAAAACACCAATAAATAAGAAATAATTTTTATCTTTTATTTTTAGATCATTGTTTTGAATATAAAATTTGCTCGTATCTGTCCTACAATATTATATTGTGTTTTTCTATGTTTTAAATACCGCATTAACAGTTTTAAAATCATACCAGTACATACTATCGTTATTATTTTAATTTTTTGCTTAAAATTGAAAATGTGCACTCTGTGCACACTTTATATATTATGATATTTTATTATAAATTTGTGTTATGTATTTTATTACTTTTATTTTCTAAATAATCCTCCATGTGGCGCTAGTTGTATCGATATATATTTTTTTATTTATCTGACATAATAACGACTTTTATCTAACGCCATAACAACATTACATTTTTGTCTTCGTATGGAGTTATTTTTTGAAAGTATATTACGCATTGACTGAATATATTAACTTATTTTTCAAATGTAACATGCGTTTTTGGACAACGAAACAAATAAATATGTACGAAGTTTGGATTGTGCACTCTAATGTTCTACTATTTAGCGTCATCATTGCAGCTGTAACATTACCCATAATTGTTGTGAAAGGAGATATTTCACAAGGTGAGTTAATTTTAATTTCTATAAATATGAAACCAGAGTTTGTGTGCATTATTAATCAAACACATATTTCAAATGTGATATTTAAATTATACATTTACTCCATGTTGATATGATCAATTATTTAGCTACTGCATACCTGTTATTCTAATAATAATTGATAAAATGAATTAATGTGAAGCAATTTTTCATAAAGTTTGTTTGTTCAATTATCATCTGATGAATGATCGAACATATATTCAACAATTTACTGTAGCTTCACTGTAAAATATAACGTTTTTGTTTAATGGAATAATATATATTTTCCAGTTGAACCCATCATCCAACCTTTTAATTTTCCTGAATCAGCATCTCAAGGACAAAGAGTCTCTGCCACCTGTGGTATTCTTCAGGGATCTAAACCACTTACATTTAAATGGATGAAAGATGGAAAAGAACTATTTGAAGTTCCAAATATATCAGTTGATATGCAGTCTGAATATTCTGTTCTTACAATAACGCCAGCATCAAAGAGTAATGTTGGAAATTATACTTGTATTGTTAGAAATGCTTACGGAGAACACATGCATACAGCAAGTTTCAGTTTGAAAGGTAAAATACTTTTGATCTGATTTTCTTAAGTCATAGTTGACAGTAGAATGTTTGTTTCGTTAGATGCACCTTACACCAATTAAGTGATTTCAGTTTAGAATTAAACATTCTAAAACATATGCTAAGTCATTCGCACTTTGTTAACCTTTCATTAATTCGATAAATTGGAATATTTTATGTTTTTACTAAAACTATTATTGAATGTTTAGTCTGTTTGCCCAAATTATTAATGAATACTTAAGCTTCAAAAATTTTAGTCTTGATAGCTAATTTTAATGATTTTTAAATAATAATTTTAATATTTGCATTAATTACTTAGAGGCACCTTCTTGGATCAGGGAACCAGAGGATATTATTGGCGTTGAAGGACAAAATGTGGAGATTATATGTAGAGCAGATGGAATACCAAGGCCTGAAATCACATGGAAAAAAAGAATAGGTAATTTCAATTTTCTTCAAGATTTCTTACATTCAAAGATTTTAAAACCTTCAAGGTAATTGAGTTTATTTACTACAACGGTTGATTTTACGTTAATATAAATTAAATGAGAGATACTATCTCAAAAACTAAATTCATAGTTAATTTATTTTTCTAATATGTGCAACAGCGACATGCAATCAAAATTTGTTTCAAGTAGGATGACACCTAAAAATTGGTTTAAACTTAAACCTGGGCTTTTTGAAATTTACTGTATATATTTTTTTTGTATTTTTGAATGGTTTGTTTTGTACACGTTCCCATTTTATCGAATCTTTTTCTATTTATTTCCCTTTTATATTACAATAAATTTAAAGTAAACACTTTTGATCCTGATACTTATGATATTCTATTTCGTTTACAGAAGGCAGAGATGCAGATTTGGGTGATTCTGCAATCCAAAGTCAAAATGGGTCATTAGTTATTTCAAATTTAAAATCCACCAGTGCAGGTGTGTATAAGTGTGAAGCCAAAAACGGTATAGGAAATCCCCTTCAAAAATTGGTGTCTTTACTGGTGCATGGTAAGAGAATTTTAAAAGAACAAAAATTTTAGCTTTCCACAATGACAGTTGTTTTATTTTAAAGGTTTTAAAAATCTTTATAAAGTTCGTTTATCATATAATTTATTTGTTAGTTTTGGGTAAAAAAGTATCTATACAATTCAATCTACTATAAGTTCAATGCTGATTCTTGATGGTACTTTTCATCTCAATATATTAAAAATCAAGTATAAAAATCATTTTAAAAACTCCCTCGGTCTTCATATATTTTAACTGTCCAATTAAAATTAGTAAATTAGGAATCAAGAATTAACATTATTAATACAATTTTGATTGTCATTATGTATTGTAATTATTTTATTTATTCTGAATAATGTGTTCTGTCATCAAGTATTGTAATTATTTTATCTTTCCTGAATTTAACATTCAATGAAATATATATGGGGTAAAGATTTTATTCTTTTTCTATATAAATATACTTGTAACTCATCGATAAAGAATTGTGTTTTTTTGTACTATATGTCATTTGAATATTCAACTTTTTATAATATATTATTTTGTATTATATTTTATTAAAATATTTAAGGTTTTATACTATAATTTTTTGTATTATATGGTATTTAAATACTTTTGTAATATATTATCAATAATTTCAATTAGTTACTTGATTAAAGAAGGTTTTTAAACATTTTGTTTGATATTTTACCGTAGTGTGGCGCTGAGTGCGCGTCATGTAAATATAACGGCAGCGTTTATAATCCATTTGATGACAATACTGTGCTGTCTTTTTAACCGAGCTTTAAAACTAAGGTGTATATATATCTTTTATTGAAACTTACTGAATTTGTTTTCAATACTAACGATAAATGTATTTCGAAACAAATAATAGAGATTTTGGACATTTGGACTGGCTTTGGAAGTTTAATTTAACATTGATTTGCATATGTATTGCATATACAAGATCCGCTACAGCATTGGATGAAGAAGGTAAGAATTTTTTAAATATTATAAAAACTTAAAACATTTATGTAAGTGTGTATTATAAGATTGCGCATTAAGATTGAGTGCATTTATAAGATTGAAAATTTAAAATACTAATATTTTTAATTAAAAGTTAAGAAATTAATTAATGATAATTTTAAGTCACTGAAGTAGCCAATTTAGGTATATATAAGTTAAATGTAGCTGTTAGTTAAATATATTTATGATTTTACAATTTTTCTTAAAGCCCATTACCTAAAATTAAATGTAGATAGGACCATATTTTTCTGATTTCCAAAAACACACATTTAAAACAGTTATTAGGATCTTTTTATAAAGTAAATATAACTAATTATTTAATTTATAGTTTAAGATTGGTCATTGGATTATGAATGTGTATTGATTTATTTTAGATCCACCCAGACTGCAACCAATTTGGTTTCCCGAATATGTACCCATTGGCAAAAAGGTTATTGTGGTTTGCACAGCATTTAGTGGAACAATGCCTATTAGATTCAAATGGACGAAAGATGGCAAACACATTCAAAATTTGCCAAATATTTTAATTGATAATAATCAAAAAGATTACTCTTCTCTTAATATTAATCCGACTCAACCAGAAAATGTTGGTAATTATACATGTACCGCAGAAAATAAATTCGGAAAAGATGTAAGTCATGGGACTTTGACTTTAAGAGGTAAGACTTTTTTCTTTACAATTAAGTAGATAAATGAGACAATAAAAGCCTTTTATTATAGTTTGAAAGCCACTTAACATGTAACACCAATTTTAAAGTTTGAAACTATTTTATCCTTTACATTTCTAATTTTAGTAAATAAGTAATATGTCTATAAAATAGTTTGGTTATACCGTGATTTATAAATATTAATTTAAAGCAAAAGTTTAAGTTGCATCACAAAATTAATCACTGAATGAACGCTTGATGTTAATTAGTAGGATCAAGTGGGGTAAAATAGGTAAAAAAAAACAGCACAATTTGCATTCCCACCTTCAAAACAATCTAAAAATATCAATTTTACAAGTGTAAAAAATATTTTGGATATGCAAATGAACATTTATTATAACATTTATAGTGAAGTTTCTCTGAATATAAAAATAATTGATGTTGATAAATGTGTTAGAAAAAGTGATGTCAATGACTTATTTTTCCCCATGGGGTGGGGTAAAACAGGTCAGAAGTGGGGTAAAATAGGTCATGCTTTAAAAACAGCTTCAATAACTTTTATTAAAATTTCTATTTAACATTGTTTAGAAAGCAATCAGGTAAGGTGATATAAATCTTCACAAGAACTAACACTTCCCTGAGGATAAATCCTGGATCAGGAAGGACTCTAACAATTTGAGAAGCATCTCCCCCAAAACATCTCTTAGAGAGAATTAAATAACTTTCTTAAGTACTTTCTTAAGAAAATAACTTTCTTTTTCTTTGAAAATATCGCTATGCATGTCTCCTTCAATTTGTGAAAGAATAACAAGAAGTAACTTCTTGGTTTTATCCCTAAAAACTCGATCTGGACCCACTACTAGCAGTGAATTGAAATTGTCAAAACTATCTTAGCTTAATGTAGTTTTTTTTACGTGTAATGGTTTCATTTCTTATCTGTTTCCTTACGGACATTTTTGCAATTTTTTTTTCCATTACATTTTTGATATGTAGTCTATTTAAAGAAGTTTAAGTAGTTAAAATTTCTCCCATTTCCTGCTGCATAAGTTTTCTCTTTTTTTTGCATTCTACATGGCTTCCTTGCAAGAAATTGCTAACTTGGGGAAATGTCTCTATGATTTCAGATTTGATGTGCTTTAAAGGAGAACCTATACTTGACTCATCTTGAATGGTAGCTCAAACAGTTTGACTTGTTGAGGTTACCGACGTAGATGACGCTGCTGCAACAGCTTGACTTTTCGAATTGATGATGTGATTGTCATTGATTCAACTGTTTAAATTGTGCGTGGAACATGGTTTTTAAGCATTTGTTTCCATACAATATCTTTCGAGGAAACATTCCACTTCTTTTAAATTTACCAACACTGTTTTCGGATTGAACTTCTAGCAGTTTTCAATAATGAAGGGGACAATGAATTTCAAATTTGCAGTCATTTATGAGTAAAAGAGTGGAAAAGCAATATTAAAAGCAGTTTATAAGAATAGTAGTTATCAGAAAGAGATTTAAAAAGCAAAAAAATATATTAGTTGTATAATGTGTGCTTAGGCCAACCTATTTTTTTTAAGTATGACCTATTTTACCCCACACAGGTTTTTTTTGCTACAAAAAAAGTTTTTCCTTTATTTATTTTGAAACTTCCTGAATTTATTCTTGAGAAGTATCTGTACACAATAAGATAGAAATTATATATACACATACTTCTAACTTCTTAAAACAAAAGTTTTCTACAGCCAGAATTTAAAGTTTCACTAATGGAAATATGGAATGGCAAAAAACTGTAACTGCACAGTAGAATTTACAGTTAGTTTTGCATATAAAATGATGAACAGTATCAATAAAATATAAAACTGGCATCAGGAGAAGAAAAATTATCTCGTTAGTTTTTAAGGAATTTAGTTTTAAAACTGACCTATTTTACCCCTGACTTATTTTACCCCACCTGACCCTGTCTTTATTGTTCTTCTCTTTAATTTCCTCAATTTAACTAGTTATTATTTAGTATTATCGTAAAATGAATTGAAAATTTAGAGCAGTAATAAATTTTTTTCGTTGCATTTTTTAAAAAAATATTATTTGATAAGTGCAGAAGATTCGGTTGTGTCATATCATTTAATTAATATTATTTATATTATTAAATTTAAAAGAATTTGAAATTATAATTTGGTGTCATATTAACTGAAAGAACGAACAAAATTTAAAATAAGACGACAGAATATTTAAGAAAAGACTTAATATACTTAACTTCTCATTATTTTGTTTCTTTAATTTGTATTTTTATTATTTTTTTTGCACTTAGCTCCACCTATTTGGGATGTGCAACCGAGTGACACCAATGTAGCGGCAGGAGATAGTTTGAATCTTAATTGTCAAGCTCAAGGTCTTCCAAAGCCAACCATAGAATGGAAATATAAAAGTATGGGTGAACATATTAAATCCTTTCACTATTCTTTAATGTATAAGGTACATGGTTAGTAAATGATTATTCATTATTATTTATACCAAAAACATTTTTAATTTAAAATTTTATTTTTTTGTATTCTTCCAACAACATATATCTACAATAAGTCATTATACCCAGCTTTTTATTTAAATATTGTCCAACCTCGTTAATGCGAACTAGCTTAACACGAAATTTTGCTTACGATGAACTGAAAGCATTTTCCCGGCCAAAAAAGCTGTAAGATAATGCTTAAACAATCTCTTAAACGCGAAATCGCTTTAAGTGAATCCCGCTTAACCCGAACAAAAAATTCAGAATTTGAAAATTTTTTTCTTAGTATTTCAAAGTTTCGAGGAACAAATGGAACAAAACATTAAAAAATTCATTTTTAAAAATTAAAATTAATTTTTCTAATGACTCCAAAAGAATTTCATTAATTAAATTACTTATTGTATACATGTACATTATTATTGTAATACATTATAAAATTATAATACTTTTTAAACGTTTTTTTTTTTAAATATTCAACCTACATGAAATGTTTTCGTGCTCCCTTCGAGTTCGCGTTAACGGATTTCGACTGTATTGTGCATTTAGAAGATAATTCTTAATGAATTTTTGGGTATGCTTAATTTGTTTAAAATATAGCGACTTTGAATTTATTTCAAAATGTGTTCACTATTTCTATTTGTAATACGTTGTGAGTACATTAAAACAAATATTTTTTATTAATCAGGTTTAGGGAATGAATTTAACCTCCTAAAAGAAGACGGAGTGGTCAAAGTTTTTAGCAATGGAACCTTACACATATCAAATATCAAAGAAAAAGATTCGGGAACTTATAAATGCACTGCATCGAATGGATATGATTCACCTTTGACTAAATCTGTAAATGTGAATGTAAACGGTAAGAGGAAAATTTTCTATAATCTTTGACCATTTTACAAACAGTTTATAAATGAATAGCAAGCTTTTAAACTATTGCTGTCTTTTTTAATATTTTCTTGTGAAGAGTTTAATTAAACCTTTTCTGGTCGCTGCAAACGTAATTAGTAATTATTTATTATTGATAATGCAAATTTCATATTGATAAATGCATTTGTAATGAACTTATATTGAAAAATGTATGGGATAGTTTTGTGCACTTATTGTATAAATTTGTAAAAATATCATGTATATGAAATAGATCAAATTTAACAAATCAGATTTTTTTTCAATATCATGGATAGTGTATTGTATTATATACTTGATGTTGATGTATTTAAAAGCAGTTTAAGCAACTGTTCTATGCTTATTTGTTTACAAATTTTAAAAATTGCTTTTATCTTTAAATTTTCCCACTATATGGCGCTACTATACCACATTATCATTTTTCGTTGTTGTGTATGTTACCGTATTACAGATATATCCACAGTAAGATGGACGCGCGCTTCAACTAACTGTTTGCTATCACTAGATTTGTATTTTACAACTTTTAAAAAGTAATTTACTTCCATTCTTTACTAACGTTTGATTTTGAAGTCCATTGAAATTCACCATAAATAAGTATGGTTATTCTGCTCTTCACTTTCGTGGTTTTACAAGTGAGATCAACCATTGCACAAGGTAAGACTTTTTTTATCATTTACTTTGATAATTTCTGATTCAAAAAATTATTTAATATTATCATGCATATAAACGAATATAACTCAACTTTAATATGTTTTTTAAACGTTGTAGTAGTGTTTGTAAAGTGAAAAAATTGCTCCGTGATAGGAAAAGTGACGGATTTTCTATTGAGCTAACATGAAAGATTCGCCACTTTCCCTTGCATGGCGATATATGTCCTAAATGCGTGTTTTAATTGTTTTTAAGCTTTAATCAATTTAGAAATTACTTTGAATAATTTTTATGCGAGAATCTTTTACAATTTAAAGAGTTAAAAAATATATTAAGTTTTTCAAAAAAAAAATTACTGACTAGTTATTTCTGACTAGTTATTTTATTTATGCTCTAAAATTAGATGTTTTTTTAAAAAGATTTTTGATTTTATTTTGCTCCTACTTATTTACAGATGCGCCTGTCATACAGCCTTTCAACTTTCCAGAATTTTCTACAACTGGTCAAACGGCTATTGTAACTTGTGCGGTATCTAAGGGAACTAGACCATTGCAATTTAGCTGGCTCAAAGATGGGAAAGATATAGAAAATATACCAAACGCATCTGTTCATAACGGACCTGGTTTTTCCGTTCTTACTGTTGGTCCAGCAAGTAAAGAAAATGTTGGGAATTTTACTTGTGTAGCTAGAAACATGCACGGACAAAACTCCTACACTTCTCAATTTATTCTGAATGGTAAGGTATTCATAATAATGGTTAAGCAATTTGTTTCGCATGCATTTTAAGGTTTACTGTTAAACACGTTTGTTAGGTTTCGTTCTTTTGTGCTGTAGTTTATGTATAATGTGAATGCAATCGCTTTTATTTAGTATTTTTCATGCCTTTACCATTATTTTATCATTCATTAATATAGAAGCCAAGATATAAATTGTATTAATATTTTTTGTTGTTAAAGTTATTAATAGATAATTTGTAAGGAGTTTAAGAAATTGTGTATGCGTTAAAGATAATAAAATTAATTTTTTTAAGACCATAGCATGAAGTAAGAGCAAGTTTGAAAAATAAACTTTGCAAAATAAGTTTTTAATATTAATACACAAAAATATTGTTTGGTCTTGATTATGTTGGAAGAATATCAATGATAATCAATTTCCATTTGTTCAATTTCAATTCATTAAATATTATGCGTGTTTTCAATTCCAGTCAGGTAGATTTTGTGCCCTTGAATTAAATTTAAATTTTAACTTAGTGAAGTTTGCTTGGTTTACTACCAACCATAATTCAAATTGTCAATACTGTCAATACTTAGATCTGTATCATTGCTTTCAGAACCACCTGTATGGGTCAACGAGCCTCAAGATGTCCGTGTAATTGAAAATGACTTTTTGGAATTGATATGTACAGCATCAGGTCATCCACTACCCAAGATATCTTGGAGTAAAGTTACAGGTACTTTTTAAGTTACGTTTTTTTTTTTTATTTATTATTCAATTTTGTAATCGATTCTCAGTCTACTATATTTCCTTACTTATTTAAATTTTACACTGATGGCCCTAAAATAGATATGTATTGTTTGATCATTTGAGGTTTAAACAAAGTTTGAAATAATCTCTTAGATCAATGGAGTTTGTACTAGATTCACTAGATTCTAAATCTACCTATTTCATTACTTATTTGAAATTTTACACTATCGGTCATAAAATAGACATGCATTGTTTGATTATATAAGGTTTAAGCAAATTTGAAATAATTTCTTTGTTTGTGTTTAATATACAGATAAATTAATAGGCTTTGGAATACTGATCCTATAAGATGTTTTTATTTGTAATGTTGGGCAAAGTATAGTTAATTTTACTTTAATCGCTCCTGTGTTAAAAGTTTTAAAATTTTTACTTTTTTTTCTAATTCCTTGATATTATTTTACAGGTGACAATTCAGGACCTTCGACTAATATAGGAAGTACATCAAACGCCCAAATTTTCAGCAATGGTTCTCTAATTATAAACAGCATTAAGCATGAAGACGACGGAACTTATACATGTACAGTTTCAAATGATATTGGGACTGCTTTACAAAAAACTATAGCAATCGTGGTATCCGGTAAGAATAAAAAAGTTCTTTAATATTCGAATTACTCTTCGTTAATTCAACTTCTAAGGTGCGTGAAGGAAGTATATTTATACGTAACTAATTTGTACAATTAGTTCTAAATGAGTATATTTGAAATTTTAATTTTAATGTCTATTAAAAATTACTATTTTTTTCTATGAAATATCCTTTTTAAATTTTATATGTGGAAAAATATTGTTAAATAGTGTCACTAGGCGGCGCTAGATTGTCCAGCATGAAAAAATTATATATTCAGTGTTTAGTTGTCTATATTGCTTGTGTGAATCTTTGTGCTTGTGTATGATGGAGAAACTGTCATAGAGTTGAAAAGTAGTAACGTAACATAGTTCACTGTGTTTATTTAAGTTCTCAATCAAGTTTTGTGTTCGAAAAAATCATTTAATGTTTGTGCGGCGTCATGAAATCATTAGTCATTCTTGGAGGCCTACTACTGCTTCAATTCAATGGTAAGTTCAATTCTATCAAAATATTTATGAATATTTCATTTGATATAACTTGATGAAAAAGTTTTAGAATGATGTTAATTTTTAATATATACAAATATATTTATAGTGAATAACATGAGCTATTCTTTTCACATATTGTACTTTTACACTAAACCATTTATAATCAAGCCTAGCCTATTTAATGTTCTAAAAAATAGCTCTTTCATACATATAAACTATGGAGTAATAATTGAAATACTCATCACTCATGTTTTTGTTTAGAGATACAAGCTGGCGTTCTACCGTTTTTCTTCCCATCCAATGTAAAAGAAGGGGATAAAGTTCTTGTAACATGTACTGCATCTGGTGAAATCAGTACTATGAACCGCAAATGGTTAAAAGATGGACTTAAAATCGAGGAAAATAATCGAGTGAAAATTTTCCACCATTCAGAATACTCTTCATTGATTATTAACTCTGTATTGGCAGAAGACAGTGGCAATTATACTTGTACTGTGAGTGGAGATCCTACTGCGCCAAGTTATACAGCCGAATTAGTTATACAAGGTAAAACAAGCTTTTTCTTTAAGTTAAAATCATATTATGTATGATTTAGTTTGGGTGCTGCCTAAAGTAGAATAATTTAATTTGTTATGATTGCTCTTTTTAATATGAGCAAACGATGTTTTCTATGATGGGATTTTGTAAAGTTTGTTTTCTAGCTTATAGAGTACTATTACAGTAAAACCAGTTTTAAAGATTTTTTTTAAATTCATATTTGACAAAGTGTTACTTTTTGAAGCTTTTACAATAGCACTTTAATTATTTGTTTCAAAGAACAAATCGACTAAAAATTTTAGTTTTAAAGTAGCGAATCTATTTTCAGTTACTTTTACTTATTTAGTATGGCAATTGCGGAATTTCCTATTAACTGGTAAATTAAAAATATGAAATCTAAAACATAGTATATTCATTTTATAAGTCTTAGTAGTGAAATGCATTTAAACGTAACATTTTTTTACGGCTTTACTATGTTTCACTTTTGTTGGTAAAATTTTTTTTTTAAAAATATTAATTTTAATTTATAACTGAAAGTAAAAATTAGATTTTTCCAAAATGTCCATGGCATAACTATGTATTTTAAACTTTTTATGTTAATTAAATTTTTCCAGGTCCCCCTGTATGGTTATCTAAACCGACAAATATTGATACAGTAGTTGGAAAAAATGACACTTTTGAGTGTTCAGCTAGTGGAAGGCCAAATCCAACAATTACATGGAAGAAAAATGGTGGTAATCAACATTTTTTTGTATTTCTGCATGATATTTTATTAAGGTTTTGCTTTTTCTAGTTACTTATTTTCATGATTTCTTCAACATTCGTGAATTAACATTAATAACTGAATATGCTCCAAAGGTAAAATAAATGACAATAAAAATATACTCATTAAGATATTACTTTAAGGTTATCAAAAAATAATTAATATTTTAACGATTTACAAAGCCATACTACACTTATAAGTATTTTCCAAAGCCTTTTCATTATAAAAATATATTAACTATGTTTATTATACTATATTATTAAGTTAAATTTGCACAACATCGTTCAAATTATGTTAAATAGTGTTTGTTGAAAGAAAATTACTAATCTAGAATATTTTTAAACCGACCACCATAATTAACATTGAATTTAGTAAGTGGTTCATATTTAATAAAAATATTTTTGTAAACAAGATTATAATTAAAAAAAAACTATTTTTTTTAGATGGAAAGTCCAATGATGAAAATGTGATCAGTAATGGGAAATTCATTATTAAAAATGGTAAATTGACCATTGTTCATGTTCAAAAAGAAGACGAAGGAAAATATACGTGTATGGTTACAAATGGGGTTGGACCAACGCTTGAAGAAAACGCTTTCCTGTATGTTCTTAGTAAGTTTTAGTAGTAAATCTAAGTTCAAGTGGTAAGCAATGACGATTATTTTCTGAGAATATGAATAAAAACATGAAATGTTAACATTTGTATTAGAAATGGCCTTTAAGTTTTTACAATGGAAACAAATACGCTACAAGGTATAACATCATTTTGAGACTAAATTGTTTTTTGTATGATAAATATATCTGAGAATAATAACTAGTGAAAGGTATCCTGAAATCATATGAATTTTTGGTGATAACATACGTCTCTTTAATGAAGAATTTACAAAGGATGAAAAGTTATAATTTTTTTCTGATATTTTAATTTTTATTTAGATTGCATTAAAGTAGTGAATTAATTAAAATTTTAATATTGTTTACTGAAATGTATTATTTTTACTTAAAGTTGTTATTATTTAAAAACAAATAATATCTCATAAACATTATATCTTAAACCAATTATATTGAATTTTTTCCTTGACATCAAATCAGGAATTTTGTAAAATACTTTTGGGAAATTGTGTACTTTCCATAGCGTACTATTACAACAAAATGATAGCACGCGATGGCGCCACATACCAAGCCATTGAATAATATTTTCAATTTCAAGTAGCATAAATATAAAAGAATCAGCGCAGAGTTCTAAAATGTATGCCGAATTGCTACTAGAAATGGACGCTTGACAAAACGATACTAGTAACACTGCATACCTGAAAAATGGATTTTTCGACCATTTTATATTGTTACTTAGTGTTCTGCTGTGTGATATTTTCTACAAAATGTAATGAAGGTAAGTGTTTACCATTTATAGTACTTTTATATTCACTTTTTACTATGTATTTGAATGTGTTTACATTGGTATTCATTTTATTCTAAACAAATGGAGAATTTATAAATGCTGTGTTTACACCATTGTTTAATTTCATTTAATCATGTTACATATTTCCTTCAAAAGATACTATATTTATAAACTTGCTTCTGAACAAAAATCAATAAGGCTCATTTGTTGTTGAAATGCTTAATTTTGTGTTGTAATAAATATCGGAAGTTTTGTATGATAATTAAAGTAATTGAATTCTGATGATAGTGTTATTGATAATTCTTTAAGCCCAATTTGTGTAAATTGTTTGAAGTAATACATGTGATTCACTTATTTAATAACCTTAAATTAAATTTTTTCGGTACCTTTTTTTATTTATTTTGCAGGCATTCCTCAAATCCAACCTTTCTTTTTTCCTGATGCTTTGAGTGTTGGTCAAAAAACAAGTGTGAGTTGTACTTTAAACAAAGGTAGCCAACCTGTGAGCTTTCGCTGGCTCAAAGATGGAACACAGTTACTAAATATCAATAACGTCAAGATAATGAATGTTTCAGATGTCGTTCTGCTTACAATAAACCCTGTTATTCAAAATAGTAGTGGTAATTACACATGTATAGCTTCTAATACTTTTGGGAAAGACGAATATACCGCAATGTTGCTGGTTAAAGGTATGTAATATACTTTTTCATTGGGCTTTTTAAAAGCAAATTAAAATTAATAAATATATAGTACTGAAACTGATTTTCATTTAATTTCTGTTCAATAGTAACAGCTTTTTAACATGGTTAGGTCATTTTTAACAAGACTAGGTTTCTAATAATAGCAGTGATATGTAGGTAAAAATGTTACTTTTGATGTCTTTTTTTATACACATTTAGCACCTCCTAAATGGATATCGAAGCTTAGTGACACCTCAACCTATCTGGGATCAAGATTCGAAACCCAATGTAAAGTTACAGGGCGTCCAGTTCCCTTAATTTCATGGTTCAAGCAAGGTATAAACTGTGTGTGAGAAATCCTAACCGACAGCTAACATATTATTTGAAAATTTGGTTAGACTTTGGTTTGAATTATGTTTTTAAATGTTCTTGGTTTTTCAGATAGTCAAGGAAATTTTAACAAATTGAGTTCTAATCCTGGTATGAATATTTCGAATGATGGAACACTTACAATTAATAATGTTAATGAGAATGATGAGGGGAAATACAGATGTAAAGCTAGTAATGATGTAGAGGAAGAACTAATTGGAGATTTCTTTCTCACTGTATATGGTAAGAGTTGAATATGAAATAGAAGTGTTTAGATTTTAAAAATGTATTGCTGTGCTGAATAAGAAGTATAAAGAGTGTAGTTGCAAAGCTCGTATTTTTCAAAGTATTACAAACATAAAATTAAATGCATTAAAATGCTAAAATAATGTGTTTATTAAGAAAATTCGCAGTTTTTTTTAGTTTAATTATGCTTATTTACACAAACTATTTATTCATTTTTTAAAAAGTTAGTTTACTTAAAAACTTCATTTTCTTAATATCCATTTGATTTAAATTTGTATTATATGTATGTAACTAGTGCTGTCTTTGTAATGAAGAATGCTTTGTTAATGTGTCCTTTTAAATGATCTATAAAATTATCTAGTTTTCTGAAAGCCATGTCTATCAACCCTAAACAAGTAAAACTTTCAACTATATACGGTTTATTAAATTTATGTTAAAACAATTTTTATTAAATACTTAAACAATAAAAACTGTTTTATTCAAAAAAGAGTATATTTTTATAACAATTCATGATGCATTTTATTATATGGGACATTATAAAAATATTAATTTAATAATATTTTTAGTATTGTATGTAAAAGATTAATATGTAGGTAGAAGTTTTCATCATTTCAAAGGTAAGTAGACAGTACTTTTATAAACTTAAATGATAATTTTTTATTTTATGCATACCAATTTAAAATTGTATTGTTCTTTTTGCAGGTAACCAGAGAGGATGCTATGAAAACTGCAATTTACTCCTCCCACTTTTTTTTAAAATCTATTTTATTTATTTTAAATTTGATTCAGGACTGTGTTCATACATATATTTGAAAAAATATAAGTCTCGAAATTTCCGATTAGATACATTTGACATGACGCTTGCTTAGCACATATTTTATATATATTGTTGTATTGATATGTGATGTGTGTATTTATCAATTCTTTGCTGTTTTCAAATATGTTCATGCTACATGGGCGTCTGTGTGATGCCAAAAAGATTACTTAAAAACTTATACTATAAGTTTATTTTTTTTAACTTGATAAGAAAATAAGCAATGAACTTAACTTGTTTACAGTAAAGAAAAAATTATATAAATTAAAATTTTGTGAACCTAACATGTTTCCATTTTCAGGTTTGATATAATTATAGATAAAATATCCAAACTTCTAAATTAAAATATTCAATTATTTGTTGGTTTTTTAATTTTTTAAAACGAAAATATATCGCACCCTGCATCAAAAGTGACGAATCTTCCATATTAAATCAATGGAATATCCATCTCTTACGACAGTGCGATATTTGTGTAGTTCATTACACTGTTATTTCTAGTAGCTACAATGGATGTGTGATAAAGCGTTTCACTATCACTACTTTTGAAGTATTTAGGTGGAACCATTTTTCAAAGTTCGAAAACTAAAACCTGAAATATGGTTTAACCGAATTCCAACAATATGGTGAATCATTTCACTACACAGCCTTTGCAGCTGCTCTGAAAATTCTTTTTGATGAAACCTAGTTCGAAATTTTTAACAGTGTAGAAGATTTAATTAATCTTAATACAAAATGGAACAAAACACATTTACCTCCAAATTGTTTTCGAAATTGGATATTTTCTCTATAAATATAACTTGAGTAGTAATGTAAATTATTTATTGTATTAAGCTAAACATATGGTTTTATTTGAAAGAAATACATTTCCTTTTAACAGTGCCTGCCAGATTCGAAGAAAAGTTCAAAGTTGAGAGTGTGAGGCAGGGGGACAGCGCTGTACTGAGGTGCGATGTGACAGGGGATCAACCCATTTCCATAGTCTGGTTTAAAGATAAGAGAGAGTTGGAAATCACAGAAGCTTCAAGGTTTGATATGCACTTATGTTTTTCGGATTCTTACTAGATTGTTATGAATGAAGATAAAATTGTTATATGTGTCCTTATGTATTTAGAATTTTTTAATGGATTGTTATGAATGAAAATAGGAAGAATGTAAAATAAGGAATAATTTTTTCAAAAATATGCATGTATTAAAAATGATAAAGTAATAAGGTAAAAGCAAAAATAAATAAAAAATGTCTAAGAAAGTAATCGGAGAAAAATATAGATTTATTTTTGTGTTTCTAATTAAAAATACTAATAACTAGGAGTTCCGTTTCCTTATGTTAAAAAAACACATCATACATGACAATTGCTAAAATATAATTTTTTAAGAACAAATTTCCATGTTAAACTACTCTAACTACATTTTGAAATTTGTTAAACTTTTAATAAAGAATACGTTATGTGACTTCTTTAATTGAGGAAGAGTTATTTTTTATTAAAAATTAATTTTTATTTACCTTAATTTCTAAAGGAAAACTTATTTTTTTACAATATTTATTAATGCATATTATTTTTATTTTCAGATACGAAAAGTTCGAAACATTTCAGAAAAATGGAGTAAATTCAGAATTATTTATTAGAAACGTGGACCGTCGGGACGGAGCACTGTATTCATGCACGGCCACAAACGATTACGGGAGTGACGAAAGGAATATAAAAGTTTTGGTTGTAGGTCTGTTATGTTTTGTATCACATCTCCAAAGTACTGTCATTTACTTTGCATTACCCCTATTATGTCTGCTCTGCCTTGGGCATGTAAACTTCTGTATCTAAAACTTGGGGTGTGTAACACTACACGACTATCATCAATTACAGTCAATAAATCAATACGTTCAAAAGTAATTCGATATCATTTAAGGTAATTTCAATAACTTTAAAACCAAAAAGTTCTATGGCAGCTACTATTTTAGCTCTTTTAGTTCATGCTGTGGAGTACTTTCAGACGACAGAATGACCAAATGCTACTTTTTTGGAATCAGCACCCTCAAAACGTATATAAGACACATTTTCTCTATAAATATAAATTGAGAAATAATGTAAAACATTTATTGTATTAAGCTAAAATATGGTTTTTTTAAAAGGAATATATTTCCTTTTAACAGTGCCTGCCAGATTCGAATCTATATTTTGGATTTTCGATCCCATCGCAATACTTTCATTTCTTTATATTTAATATTAAATAATTAAAAGTAAAAAAGGAAATATACACATCTTAAAATAATTTTACTTACCAAATAATAAATAAGAAGTATACTTTCTACTGTTTGAAATTATTGAGGGTATAAAGTCAAAGAGGTGCAAGTCAGTTTTGTATTTACGGTGTGTTAAACATTCAGTTTGATAATTCCTCCAAAGGTTTTTGATCGTATGAATTAAACATTTTAACACATGTGAGAGTTTTAAAAGTTTGATAATAATTTAAGTTGCGTAAATTGTAATGGATTTGTATGGCATTTAGCTATGCTTTAATTATTGGTTTTGGTATGATTTATACTGCCACACGAACTATACATTTATGTTTAATAAAAATATTTACAGTAGGATACAGATGATAGGAAGATGATAGGTACAGATGATAGGTTACAGATGATAGGTTACAGATGATAGGAAGTTAGTTAAGTAAATTTTCTCAAAGAGAGAGTTAAAATTTTAAATATATTTTTCACTATATACGCGCGTTCATTAAACAATGCAATTAGTCATTAGTGAAGTATTTTGATTTGTAGCCGTAAAGGAGACATATTATTATGATTTTTACTACATTTTGCTCTGATTCCCATTTGGATATTTCTGTTACATATATATGCATTAGTGCATCATTCTGAATAAGTTTTCTGTTGTTTTTAGAGGTTCCAGCTCAACCTCTAGATGTTAAAGTGTTAGATGTGTGGGCTAGAAGTGCAAGCATTCGTTGGTCAGCACCGTATACAGGAAATAGCGCAATTACTAAATATAAAGTACAGTACTGGAGAGATAAACGTAAGTTTAAAGCCTCAGAATATGAAATTATGAAGTTTGTGTATTAAAAAATAAATTTTAATGCAAGAGAAAATTAATCTGTAAAATAGAGCCGAAAACTTTTTTAGTCAGAGGTATTTTTTCACTTTGCAGGAGCATGCAATAAAGGCCCAGTGGCTTAGTGGTAGTGCTTCGCATTGCCACGCCACAGGTCCGGGGATCGAATCCCGGATTAAGCGAGACTGACCCATCCTTTCATCCCTTGAGTGGGTCGATAAAATGGGTACCAAACATGCTTGGGAACTAAACA
>JAFNEN010001241.1:0-30000 GCA_019343175.1 Oedothorax gibbosus
ATCACTTTATTAAATTTCTTTACTTCTACAAATGCTTCTACAAATTGTAAGCTTTAGTATCAGAACCAGTTAAAATAGTTATCAGCTAAAACCACCCAGAACCCCGACATTCAAAGAATCCTCTATGTTCTTATCTCTTCATCCCCTCTAGAAGGAGGGGGAAGGAATCCAGACCCTGGGGGGCCTCAGTTGTGGGGCCTCGAATTTCATTGCGATAAAAAAAACGCACTGAACGATTGCTTTTCGCCTAGTAGGCGATAAAGTGTTTTTTCTAGTTTAAAAACACGGCGACATCTGGTTTTCGAGAAAGATAGTAAAAGAGTTCGTGCCGATGAATTAATGACTCTTAATGAGATTTTATTTAGCTAATTAATAATAAATTAATGTTCAAATTAGTGAATTTCTGTGTTTGAAGGTTTTGAAGAGCCAAAAACCGAAAATGACCCCTCTCCCTTCTAAAGTGTACGTTTTGACGGTATTTACCCTGCCCCCCTCACTCGCAATACTGATATTTCTTTTACCCCCTCGACTTCTAAAATCCCTCTCAAGTGTGGTTTTTTCATCCAGTAGTAGTTCCATAAGGAGCCACCTGTCTCTAATATGGACATGCATGTCCATAATAGGGATAGGTAGTTCCTTTTATGGACACTTGGTAATTTTTTTCTTTTTATTATAAAATTAATCCATATTAATTACAAAGTCAATTTTATTTATGGTATTCCACAATCCAGAGATTGTGGTCACAAATTGTTTAAGTCCTGTGACGTGTATAAGATGGCAAAAAAAATTAATTTATCTTAGGGTGTCCATATTGGGTGCCTACAGGTACTATATGTATTTTTTTTGGTTAAGATCAGAAACTCGAAATGGTCCAACAAAAGTATCCCGGACTTGGACCCAACCTGTCATGGTCAGGCCCTGACATGGAAGTTTAATGAAAGTACACGTCAATGGAACAAGAAAGCCAAGCCTGATGTCATAATCCATAACAAGAGGATTGTGAGTGTTTTAAAGGCGGTGACAGGTGACATATCGCTTTCTTCAAAGTCAATTGTTGACTAATTTAATTAAATTCTTACTAGTCTGATTGATACCATTCGATGTGCAGTTCAAAAGACTGTTTTTTGGGAATAAATTTAAAATTCACGCAACTTCCCTATTGCCAGAAGGATGGTTTCATAGTTGCTACATTGGGTGTGAAATTATTTAAATGGTTAGAACGTTTTTGAAGTCCTAAAGATATATTTTGGGAATGTTTGGCTTGAAGGAAAAAATAAACATATTTTTAATTATTTTTTACCATTAAATATTCGAAAGGAGGTAATTATCAAGCGCAATCGAGATCTCTGGTCATCGAGGGATCAACGAGTGAACAAAAAAAAAACGAAAAAACTTTGAAAACCATATATGACCTAAAAATGAATTTAAAATAGAATATTTACACAACTTACAATGGGAATCATGTGTGGAGAATAGAAGAATTCATAAACAGGAATTTTAATAAATGAAAATAGAATGCAATAATGATAATAAAATAAAAAGATAAATAGCATTTTTTAAATTTGCTATAGAGTATTGTACATTATAAACAAATATTCTTTATTGTTTATTTAAAAATTGAATGATTTGATTTATCCTGTAGATATCATTAAGGGATATAACAACAGTTTAACATTCTTGAGGATAACTCGTGTTCTATCTAGCTTCTCAAAAGGTCTTTATGACAGGTTCCATTAACTAAAATAAAATAAATGAAATGATTCTGTCTTTCTTCATTTGATTGTTCAATTTGCCAGCTATTCCTCAAATATTGCTCTTGTCATCTACACCTTAAGGTTTGACCTACGCTACAATGAATGGTAACCACAATGAATATCTCGCTACCACTACACTAATAGATCTTTGATATCATACCTTTCGAACAAAAAAAATAAAGAGGCACATAAACGTTTTGTAAAAAGTGACTGTATAAAACTAGTCCTAACTATATGTAACTACTTTTATATAAATTATATCATAAACGAAATACACTTGTACTCGTTTATAACGAGCCAGAAAAGACCGCAACATTTACTAGTTAAATCTAAGTGCTTGTGTAAAAAGACAGTCAGTTTTATTGTAATTGTCTTTCATCAACATGAGTGTTCTTTAGCAGCTTTGAACCAGTATAATAAGACAATCAATGCTTTTTGCAGAGGTCGACATCTTTAGCTCCTCTCTAAACTCCCGGAAAAATTTTCACCTCGTCAACGGTTAAAACTATCCACTTCGACATAACCCCATAAAATTTAGCAAACGTTATCAATGAAAACCTCTGACCAGCGCCCCCAATGACCCTGAAGAACCCTTTCCTCACTCTGCTTCTGGAAATAAGCCACCTGTTGAACCGCATATTTGACCATTCTTCCTATTCATAGTATGGCTTGAAAGGAATTTCTCCAAACAAAGGGGCTGAGGACAACTTTTCCAAGAAAAGAGTTAACTTCTAAACCGACTGCATAGTGAAAAAAATTTACAAGATAGAAAAAATATTCATCGTTAAATCCGAGGCTTGCTCGTAGCAAGCGATTTCCCTTCCTTAGACTTAGCATTGGTAAACCTAATATTCTTGCTTTCCTCGGTAAATCCGGGTCCTCGTAAAATCAGGACTCGCTATAAACGAGTTCGACTGTAGTTGATTAATCAACTTATTTTTTGTTCTGTAAGTGTTCAGTAAAATAAGTAAATTATTCAGTTGCTACATAAGTTTATATGAATGCAAGTAAACTATTAATATATATTTTTTAATAATAATGTATGTCTATTTCAACTTCCTCCAACTCCCAAGATCACCTTGAAAATATCCCTAAACTAATCCTCCTATTTAAAAAAAAAAGTCTTTTTTAAAGAACAGTACAGAAAGGTAACGCATCAAACAATGTTTACATTTTCGTTAAATAATTATTAATTTATAAAATTCAGCCGCTTTTTAGACTACAATTACCCCAACTGAATTCTTAAAATAAATTAATGGGATTTATAAAAATCAAGTTCAAATATAAAACCTTAACCCTTTAAACCTACCTCGTGACTAAATGGTCATAACAAAAAATGCATGACTTTAAATACATTTTTATAAAAATACAGACTCTTATAGGTAAAACCGAACTTCATCACAAATTACTAGACAAGTAAGTAGTGCAATATCTTTTTACCATCGAACTCCCTCCAATGCCAAACACCTTAAAATCCATTAAATCCACTTACTTTTACTTTACGCGATATTTCGTCCCCGCGATATTTTGGGCACGCGATATTATGGGCACGCGATATTTTGGCCCGCGATATTTTGGGCCCGCGATATTTTGGGCGCACGATATTTCGGCCGGCGATATTTCGGCCGCGATATTTTGTCCCGCGATATTTCGGCCGCGATATTTTGTCCCATTACCGCAAGGATGTGTTAGCGTCTGGCTTAGGGTGTGCTAAGAGAAAAGCGTTTGCAATTCACTCTTTGCATTTTTGGAAATCGGCTTCCGAGTTGTCTGACCAGTCGATTTTGGTCTTGTCGTTTTTCTTTGCACCTTTGCATAGAGCTAGGAAGGAGAATAGGGAGGTATTTGTATATGCGCAGTAGCGCACAAATGAAGCAGGCTAGAGCGGTGCATCTTGGGATACCTCGGTGCCAGTATGTTAAGCGAACTAGCTCGATAAACCTGACAGCCCTGCTTCAGATCATCTCAATTGTAGGAGCCCTCTACAGAACGGTGCATCTTGGGATACCTCGGTGCCAGTATGTTATGCGCAGTAGCTCGAAAAACCTGACAGCCCTGCTTCAATTTCTCTCAACTGGTGGACCTCTCTACACCTCCTTCGTACCTCTATGCACCTTTGAGATATGAAGTTAAATGCGCTTGGTGTTGCGCAATATTTGGTAAGAAACGTCGAAAGAAGTTTAGAAACAGCAAAAACTGTTGATTTTCCCGAATTGCTTTCGGTCGCGGGTAATTTTGAATCGGTTCTATTTTATCCGGAAGTGGTTTGGTACCGTTTTTTGTTATGAGTTGCCCAAGGAAAGGTATTTCGGATGCCCCGAAGATACATTTTTCCACGTTGACCATTAGGCCGTAAGAGTTAAGTCTTTCCAGTACGTGTCTTAGATAAACATTATGTTCTTCTTCCGAACTACTAAAAATTAGGGTATCGTCAAAATAAACGTAGCAGAAATCAAGATGTCCGAGAATTTCGTTGATGAAACGTTGGAACGTCTGCGCGGCACCACATAGGCCAAAGTTCGAAAAAGGAATTAAAATACACCAAACGGTGTGCAGACTGCGGTTTTTTGTATGTACAGGAATCTGGAAATAAGCACGGACAATATCAAGTTTTGAGAAAATGTTTTTGCCGTGTAGAGCGTTCGAAAAATTCTGTATATGCGGGATGGGAAAGTGATCGAGCACGGTACAGGCGTTTAAGCGCTTGTAATCCCCAACCGGGCGAATGCTACCTCAGCTTTTTGAAACGACCTGGAGTGGTGAGGACCACGGAGATTTTAAGGGCTTGGAAATACCCTGGTTGACCATAAATTAGAATTCCTTTTTTACCTCATCCTGTAGCTTTGGGTTAAGTGGCCTTGGTTTGCTATGAATCGGAGGTCCGGTTGTTTCTATGTAATGGACGGTGCTATGTTTTACCGACCCTAATCCGGAATGAAGTTTCAACAAATCAGGGAATTCCCATAATATTTTGTGATAAGGCGTGTCGTCGGAGATGTTGTCAGAAATGAGCTTTACGGATGCGTGGTTTGCTTGCTGTGACAAAACCCCAGGTTGGGAAGTTAGGTCAAGTTATCAGCCTGCGCCGTTTGAGGTCGATTAGTAAATCGTAGTGCCTCAGAAAATCGGCTCCTAAGATAGGGACGGGAATGTTTGCAATCAAAAACTTCCAAGTGAAGTCTCGTCTTAGATCTAAGTTAACCTGTAGTAGCTTTCGTTCCATATTTAAATATTTGCGAGTTGTTTGCGGCTAACAGCTGTAGCGGGTCCGGATTTATTTTTCGAGCATTATTGGGTACAGGAACACACGAGACGTCCGATCCAGAGTCTACTAGGAATTTGTGGTGAGAGTTTTTGTCGTATATGAAAAGGCGTGTACCCTAGTAGCAACTTTTCATCGACCGATAATCGAATTTTCATCGTTCACCGGTGAGCCGATGATAATTCGAATATCGGATTTTCGCTGAAAATTGCCCGATTGCTCGATAACTGCTCGGTTATGTCCGCTCGATCGAGCAGCCTAGGATGAGTTTTTCCGATGAGATTCCGATCAAGTGTCAAGAAGAAATCGATAAGAATCCGATGAGTAGTAATCGAAATCTCATCGGCCGATGGAATTTCGAACATTTTGCGATAAATTTCGAACAGTTTACGACATGTTAGTACAAAAGTTTTAAACGAGATGGCGACACTATTTTTTTCTGTTAGTCAGGTAGAATTCAACTCGTTTCGAATTCAGCTGGGGGACAGAACCCCCAACCTCGGGCTCCGCACTCTTGACTTGCAACTGGAACCGTGCGTTAGACCTCACGGCTATCGACACTTGCACTATATTTGAGTTTAAATAAAGAGGTCAAAAGGTTGATCGTTAAAGAAGTTTTATGTTATTGATTAAGACATTTTAATTTTGATTTTTCCTTTTAAATATTAATTTAAGTTAACAGTACTAATAGAAATATCTTAAATTTAAAAATAACTCTTGGTAACTTACGTATTGAAAAGTTGTTTGGTTCATAATATTTATTCAAAAATCTATTTTCTTTAAGTTAAGTTTTTCTTTTAAGTTGAAATTAATCATGGCCAAAAAGTTAAAAATTAATTTCCAAGTAAATAAAAGAAATAGTTATCACACAGTAAAAATATTTCTCTTCGCACGTAATTAAAAATTTTGTGTGTAAGTAAATAAAAAAGAACTATTACCAGTTTAAATATAATAGTTTTCGGATATGAAGTTTTCGAAATAATTTAACGCAATTTGTATGTACTAAAATAAAAAAGCCACATTTTTCGGTTTCTTATCGTTGCGATATCGATTCGTCATAGTTTTCTGATGAAACGTACATTGATTGAATTTTCACTTTTGACCGATATCGAATCGATGACTTTTATCGATAGAATTTCGTTCACCGATTTCCGATGTCGCCTCGTGCACTTTCGGATTACGGATGCGATCACCGGTGAGTTTTCGCTGAATCCGATGAACGATCGATGATCTATCGAGCAAATTTCGAGAAACAATGCTACTAGGGTAAGTTGAGCGACTGCTGCCATTGTTTTGGCCGCAACCGCTACCGCGAGTTTTCCGAATCATTCACAAAAGACGGATTTTTCGGTAATAAAGCGCATGGTTCATTGCAGTTACGGGCTTTGTTCCCGAACCTAGAGTGGTAAAAACAGTATTCTCTATTCCTTGACCCTGATCGCCCACGCGAATTTAATCGCTGCCGGAATTGCGGACGAGAACGATCCCTTTCGCAAGTGAGACGCTCGAGCTTATGGCCCAGCTCCGAAGGGCTTCAATTTCGCTACCCGGTGCATATGATGCGGCATACGCTTGGCATGCGATGTGGCATGTGGTTCGGCATGCGCTGTTGCATGCGGATTGGCATGCGCTGTTGCATGCGTTGCGAAGTTTTCATGCCTAACAGCGTATACGCTAGACGTTGAGCGAACGTCGCCTATTTTGTCGGCCACCTGGGTTAATTTATCGATATCCTCCGTACTAATCGAAAGTATGGCATGCATCTCTGTGGACAGGCGTTGCAGCCACAATGTTTTAAGGAAGTCCTCTTTTAGGCTTAGGCTAAGGTTTGAATTATCGTCGCACTAGAGATACACGAGGGCTATTGGCGACGGGCGTCATATTTTAGAACCACAGTCAAGTGACGAGCCGACACCTGAGTAGGCACCCAACGTAACCGTTAAGGGCGACATCGCACGCAGCGTTAGGACTTTGAAGGATATTTAACGTGCACTTTCTCTAAACGGGATATTATTCGTCGGACATTTTTGATCCTCTTTTAGGTTGCCTCCCATTGTTTTCATTTTTCGAAGCAACTGTGATGGTTTATCGGTGCCAAATTGTAATTCTGAAAATCAAGCGCCTGACCCTTTCCGACCCTGTGTCCGAAAACTCAGCGATGAGAGGGTTTTTTAAAGTTTTATGTTTTTTAGTATCGGATGGGCTTAATAGAATATCCGAAATATTATTAAGGGTTTCCGAATCGATTGCTGTAATTAGATAGTTATACATAGTTACGTCGTTTGTCACTTTGGCAAGGACAAAATTGCTTTCAACTTGTATGAACCATAGTTTTATATTTAACTTTCAAAACGGTGGTATTTTTACGGCCACATGGGCGACTTGTGAAACTTCCTCTTTTGGCTTATCGCCGTTCTGAAAATCGTTCTTTACTTCGTCGGTATTCATTGCGGATTTTAAGTTATTTAAGGAGGGCAACTAGCAAGAAAAATTTACAGTCGGGAATTGGACCAGTACAGTAAAAAAAGTTTTCACATACCTTGGTTGGATTCTCCTTGCAATGCTAATCCACGTGGGTATACACACGTTTTTCTGTTTTAAAACTGGGGGAAAAAATTTAGAAATAAATTTTATTCTGTTGAAGTAAGTTTTTCCGCATTATTAATTTTTTAGGTATTATTTTTGCTGGGCTTCGCATAATTTTGAAGGTGCAATTCGATGCAAATGTTTAGGTTGGATCGCACGTCCGTGGTCGCCAATGAGGGACCTGTAGGACCGGCTAAGATTATGACTCCATCAAATAAATAAAAGATTCCAGCTTAAACAATAACAAGTACATTTAATTAAGCATTCAAAGTTACAGAGAATAAGTTACAGCTTGGAGAAGATTAAACTTAATTGAATTGGTTTTTTTGAAAAAATCTTACAAATTATGTCTAAAATGCTTACTTTTTGGGGTGAGAAACTTTCTTTTTTTATTTTCTCCTCAATGCCAAAAAAGCTCAATAAAACTAAGGTGGCTATCCGCTGACAATAGTAGCTTTGAGTATCATCTATTGAGAAAATGCTAAAATATTTTTAAATACTAAAATTTAAAGGTGGGCCAAGTCTCCAATTATGGCCATGGCTCCCTTACAGAGAAGAGGCAATTGGAACATGCGGTGTTTAGTTCTGTTGTCCGATTCAAACTGTTTTCAGCAGCATCTTCTTGTTGCACTACTGCAGTCGAAACTACAGCCTCTTGTCGCTTTTTGCGCATTTCTTATCACCTTTTTAGGGCCGACCCGGCGGCGCAACGGTTAGGGTGCTAGCCTTTGGAGCCTCTGGGTTCGTGTTCGAATCCCGGTAAGGCATGAATGTTTGTGTTTGTCGAGTATATGCGGAGTACGTGCTCGTTAAATCTGTTGGGTCCGAAAGTCCTCCAAGTTCCCATACCAAATCAATACCTCTGGGGGTGACAAGCCAATTCTGGGGATCCTCTAGTTGGCCTCTGTCTCTAAAAATTAGATGGATCCACTTATGTGTGTGTGTTGTCTGTTGTGTCTGTCTTACTTGACGAAGGTTTATAGGCGGTACCAAGCACACAAACCTTAATATATATGTCTACCAACCAACCAACCAACCAACCAACCTTTTTAGGTGTAGACTTACGTTTTCGTCCCATCTTTTCGGAGACTCAATAAACAATTATATAAATATAATTAATTCTAAACAAATGAACGAAAAGAATGCGATAATAGTGCTTGTATTTCAAGCTTCAAAACGACAAAATTGAAAAAACGTGTTGTAAATATTCGACGGTTCAAAAATAAACAACAATTGCAGGAAGAATTCAGTTCACTTCACTTTAAAAGTGTTATAGTCTATTTCCCTAAAATTTAGAAAAGAAAGAGCTGAAACAAGTAAAAAAGAGAATTCAAAACGTTTGTTTACATTAGACTCGTTTACATGAGCCATCGAATCCATGGAATGCCAAACCCTCCATTAGGGGAAAAAGTGGTCGAGCAGGATTTCTAACCCAACTCTGCAATCAACCCCCCTTCGTAAAATAAGGCGTTTACATGGGAATCGCGGTTTTGATGACGTATGCGTGACGTAAATGCGCGGTACATCTGATACTTCCTGATAACTACACGTGTTTTTTGCATACATACGATCCAACATGAACATGGAAAGGACTATAGTGTTTTTAAAAGTTCAAAACCACATTCAAAACAATCCACACCACATCAGTCGTGTCTCGCTCCAATGGCGGCGCATCTGAAAAAGCGCGGCCGTTTTTTGCGATCCAGGGCATGCGCAGTAAAGAAAAATGACGTTATTTGGCGGTTTTTATAAACTTGACCGCCAAATTCCAAATTTTTTAAATTTAAATTTAATTTTCGAACTGAATATAAATGGAAGTAGCGATCTAGTGTCCACACACATCTACTTCTAATAATCAATACTGATGAAGAGGATTAGTGAGCATGCGAAGAAATCAATCGTCGAATTTATTAATTTTCGTACATTTATTATCGTTTGCTAATAAAAATCAAATAAGGAGTTTTAATTTTACACTTCCACTAAACGAAAGACTTGGGAATAGCATTCATCATGTACGGAAGGGAAGTTAAATATTTTTATTGCTATATCTTTTACGTAACCCACATAGCCATTCATTATCCAGTAGACATCTATAAGACGTTATTCGGAAAATCCACGATATCCATTAGAATAAGAGTTTACCATCTATCGACGTCTGAAAGATATCCGTAGTTTCCGTCGACTTACGTCTATAGCAAGTCCATTTGACATCGAAATTATAGACATTGCGGACATGTTTTAGACTTTCTGGACGAATTCGCGTTATGGTAAACGTCCATTAGAGGTCCACAAACTCCATAAGCAGTCGTATGTACTGTGCGGATATCTATTATACATCCGTAACAACAAAACATTTGTCGACCGAGGTCTACAATATCTATTAAATCTACGAATTCTAGATATCATGGCTAAATTTTGAAAGTTTTACAGATAGAGGGCGCCACTTAAGAAAGTAAAAAAAATTAAATAACACGATTTATGTGTGAACAGGTTTTATTTTCGCTATTTCGGTTGTTGCGGTCGAGGGTAAGCGGGAATCGAACCTACGCTCTTTTAAACCTACCGATCTTGAGTCCGTCAACCTAACGACTGCGCCAGTTTGTCGTTACAATTACTGGTAAAAACTTTTCTAACTTTTAAAGAAAAGTCAACTACGTTTTAACTTGCGCGGTTTTTGTTTAAAACAAGAAAGTCCTCGAAAGTTTCCTAGAGAAATTAGTATACACTTTTTTATATTTTGCTGCTATTTTGAAAATTTAAATTTTATTTCTAAAAAAATTGGCGTAATGAAATGAAACCATGTGTCTATAGTCATCTCATAGTTATTACTATTTTCAATGAAAGTTTCATTAAAATTAACCATATTGACATTCGTTATAATTTAGAGTAACTTTCTTTGTGTAAATTTTCATTGTTTTATTGTATTTTTAAATTTAATTTCAGACGCATTGCATTATTTATAAATCGAAATACTTTTTTTAAGAAATCCGGAAACAAATTTCAGGAAAATCAACATTAGAATGTAAAAAACTTCAGATTTGACTATATATTAAAAAAAATTCTTAGTTAAAGGCTATCGATTTTTTGGGGTTTTTTTTGTCCACTTTTTTAATATTATGAAACATCTTGACGAAAAATACACGGAACTAATCAAATTTAGAATGAATCTAAATATTCAAACTTATCAATACCTTTGTATCGCTTTTAATTTTATTTATTAGTTATTATATTTATTTTAAGTTTTTAGTTTAAATTTTTCGAACATTTGTTTATATATGTTCGAAGTAACTTTTTTTGCAGTTACATAATAAAAATAAAGTACGATTTCTCCTCCAAAATAGTTGAATACCTAATTAAAAAATTTTAAACAAAAAAAATAGACAATCACTAACTACTTTTAAAATGTCTTAACTACAAATAAATATTTTCAAATGATGTTTTTATTTTGATTATCATACGCTAGATAGCGCTGCGATTTTTGACAATTTGGCGATCGTTAGAAAGAGATATATTTCAAAATCTGGTAATCACACCCTTACATATAACTCCCTTCTATCTATCCATCAATCCATCTTGCAACCTGTCCTGGCCTGAGCGTTCTTCCAAGAAAACCCCGCCTCCCCTTTACCTCCAAGGGACGAGGGGAATTTACTGGGGGTATATCAGCGGGGCCGGTATTACAAAGGCAGATATTTGGCCTGTGCGTATGGTTTGTTGGTTTGTTTTTAGCAGTTGGTTGAGCAATTTTGTAAGAACCTGTTTGAATTCTGTTTACAGTTTCATCTTCCTCTTTTAAAGAGAAGAGAGATACACATTTATTATCAGAAACTAAACTAAAATAATAAGTTAGTCAAATTTTGAGCAATATGATAAAAATATTAAAAATTTATCAGTTCCCGCTAAAGTTTGTAAAAACCACAGATCTGAGATAGAGGCTGATATCTCAAATAAAATTTGTGCTTGAAAAGAAGAGGATATGACAAACATTCTATAACTTTCAGTAGCTACTGAATACTGATATTAATCACATTTCTAAAAAGCAATTTCTCTCTTGCTGAATGTGTTTTATTATGGAAAGAATTGGGAAAGGTGAGAGATATCACGTGATAAGGATATTTGGACCAGGTGTCCCGTTTTTGGTGAGACATTCCTGCTTTATGTCTCACTATCCCGCCAAAAAATGTCCGTATTCCTGTTACAGTCCCGCAAAGTCATGAAAATTAGGGAAATATCAACAATATATATATTTTTTTGTGAATATTCTTTAAAAAACGTTCAAATGATCTTAAAATTATAATGGTAGTAATTAAATTTAATATCTCAAATTCTCAAATTCCATTTACAAATACTTAAAATTAGAAGTATATTTAAAACTTTAAAACTAAATATTTAACATCCATTTAAGAGATTACACGAAAAAAAAACCATTTTTATGCAATATGTCCTCTGTTGCCATTTCGTCAAACGAACGAGAAATTTAAAATGTAAGTTTTTTATTACAAAATATTTATTTGTGACATAAATCCAGTTTAGATAATGTATAACGTCATAGTATATAACACAATATTTTTTTTGATGGGTCATAATAAGTGGATTAAGAAAGCGGTAGAGAAAGATTTTTTTTTGCATAAATATTTTAGTCTCCCTCTCATTTGTTGTTTAGTTCCAGGGAATGTAATGAACGATGTTAAGTATCGCTTTTATTTTTAGATCATGGGGCATGTATTAATGGGCATGTTTCAGGCGTTCAGTGTCAACCGAAATACTGGATGAAAATAATTTGTTTTCGAGCCACGATAAGGGATTTTGAATTCCGATGGGAGAAGCTAAAAATCCCGCCGATTGATGCCTTTTGCCTTGAAGGTCTCGGGAGATTAGTTACTACGGTGGCCATTTTGAAAAATAAAAACAAAATAATCTGATTCTTGTATTTTAATACATAATGAATAAACATAATGAATTTCAAAACCATTCATTAATTCCTTCCCTTTTAAATAAACTTTGACTCAGAAACATGGTCAACATTCGGGCGGTTACATGCATCGCCCCGCTTAAACGAAACTGCATTAGAAAAGTTTTGAATGCATAGAGATTGCAAAGAAACAATATAAACATAGGTTTTAAATTCAAATTTTCAACGAAAATAATATATATTTGTTGTTTTAGTAAAAAATATCGATTGCACCACAAATAGTTCGAGAATAAGATCCTTAATAGATAACTACACATTTGGGAAAAATAATAAAATTTTGAACTGAATTCATCATTCGAAAGATGTCAAAAAGTGATAACAAAGTAATTAAAACATTGTTTGAATATTAAAAAGGTTTCGCATTATTGAAATAAGGTTAGAAAATTTTGAAAATCATGAGTCATAACTCCTTTCATTTATCTCTCATTGCGATAACTGCTTATTTAGGTGACTTAACTACCACTACGTTTGTGTTACAATACATAATTATCCATTAGCAAAATAAATCCACGGGAAAGTTTTTTTTTTAATTAAAATTGTAAGGCTTTTATTTTTCAAAGATTTTTATTTATAGTTTTGGGTTTTTGAAAAGAGCGAAGAGCCACACAAAATTGTAAAAGAACCGCAGGTTGCCGATGGAGAGTTTATATTGATGGACTATAAAATAAGCTGATAAAGTGCAGTAATGTAAAAAAGTCAACCGTTTCTATAGATTTCCTAGAGTATTATTTCTTTAATGAAATTATATGGAAAGTGTGCAATAAAATCGTTCATGGTAATGCTATCCTTATGGTATGCTATCCTTATGATAAAAGAATGTATATCATTTGGCTTTATTCGCTCCCGATAAATACTTGTTGAAAGAAGATTAAAACACTAACGCAGCAAACACATCACATAGACCCCCCTCTATCTCTTATTACGGGGAGAACTTCGTGGGACTGCTTGCCCGAGGGTTCAGATGGCCACGGTCCAAGACGCGTCGCAGGGGTTTTTAGTTGTTTTTTTTTGCTTGGGTAACAAAAGTGGTCAGGATGTCAAATGCGGAACCCGAAAATTCATTTTTTCAATGGAGGAGGATGAGATCTTCATTGATTTTGTAAGGAACAACAAGATCATTCAAAATAGAGATAATTTTAATTACAAAAAATCATTAATTAAAGAAACGAAAATGGATATAAATCGGATTTCGGCTAAAATGTTGTAACATATGTTTTATTGTAACTCTGTTAGTCTGTTTTGTATCTTCTAGAGATAAAAACCCTTTGTGCAATATTTTTTAACTGCGCAATTTAATTCCTCAACAAGTTAAGCTTTAATTTTTTTAAAAAATTATTTAATTTAATTGGAACATTTATTTCGGAGCTTAATAACATTGTCTAGTTATAACAATATTCATATTCAAAATTAAAGAATTTTGAATGATAGTTTTATTGTATAGACAAGTTCAAGTATATTAGCTGCAATACAAGTACATATCGAAAAAAATTATTATTAATTTCATTTATTCATGTATACATCGTTTCAAGTATTTAATTTCAAATATATATCTTGTTTGATATACACAAGCACATATTCAAAGAGGCTGGGCTTCAATCGAAAATATTGCCGTAACTCTTCGTCATTTGACTTTAAATGTCGCCAAACCAAAATATTATGCTCTCTCTGTGTTTTTTTTACATTTCATCCTTTGAACTTTTTTCCGATAATAATTCATCTTCATAAAGATAGCGATGCAAGGGCCAAAATACGACGCACGCGGATCCATTCTGAAGTCCGAATAACAGAATGTTTGACACTTTCTGTCGACCGTCAACAGTTTCCCTATGTTAACACTTTTTTTTTTGACCACAGTCCACAGTCTTATTCTGGTCATAGAGCGTGACGTCAAAATGTGACGTCACGACCAGTTTCGTGCGGCCGCTGTCACCCGACTGCTAGGAAACCACATGGACATATTTTTTCAAGCCGACTTCTTTTATTTAAACCATGGGGTGGTTCATGTTGACCCCCCCCCCCCTTCCCCCCTCCCCTGGACCCTTTCAGAGGGTCCTCTCCCAAACTAGGGTCGCAGCTAAAAATATATATACTTCAAATTAAAATAGTTTAAAGACGTTATATACAAGGTGGCTACGTGGGGGTCAGTAAGGGATTTTTTGTAAGTCACTTTAAAGATGACAATTTTTAACGGGTTTTTGAAACTTCATTTTTAAGTATACAAATCGCATAAATATAAAATTTGTTATATTCCCAGAAAAGTTCATATTTAATGTATCTCTTTTAACCAATAAATTTATTCATAGATTATTAAAAATGCCCAAACTATATTAATACTATCTTTATAAACCCGGCTTTGCACGGGTGTACCCTTAAAAACGGAGATTGTTTCTTTTTATGTAAACATTTATTTCATACCAATTGATCCCTTCTCCACTGGTCAGCACTCCATCGGTATACTATAATTTCCTCCCATTCTACTCTCAGCACTAATTTTTAAAAAAAATTTGATTGTATCCAGGCCCTTCTAGAAGTTAGAGGGCTTTCCCATAGGCCCTGTTTAAATTGTCAGAATATAGCTGTGATATAATGGACATTTTCTATTTGCCCACCTACACCCGAAAATGCCCAAAATGTGATGACCATTAAACTCCATATTCGACCACTCGACAGGGCTGGGGAGCCCAGTCGGTAAAGGCATTCGACTTGCATGCGATAGGTCCCAGACTCGGGTCCGGGCTTCGTCAAAATAACTGCTGACCTATAAACGGCCCATGCAGCCAAAAATGCCCTGTGTCCCGCACAATACCAAGCGTGGTGGGAGTTCTCGTTAAATATTTTTCGAAGTCCCGTACGCTACGTACGATGTTGCCCTTAAAAGTTGCATTGGGTGCCCACTTAGGTGTCGGCTCGTCACTTGACTGTGGTTCTAAATTAAGACGCCCGTGGCCAATAGCCCTCGTGTATAGCTCTAGTGAGACAATAATTCAAACTAACCCTAACCCATGCAACTGGATGCAAATAGCCTCCTTAACGTTAAATTTTCAACTTCGCCAAAAGCCGTCAATGCCAAAATTCAATCGGCCATTATATCATCTGTACCAAATTTACAGTTTCATAAACATGAAAGACATACGCTATACGTTGAGAGAATCGACATTTCTTCGAAGTATTCATTATATCTAGAATAGTTATCGCCTTTACTGCCATCAGACATTGTAGCAATATCTTCATTTCTTACCATTTGTAAACGTCAATTAAATTAAATTCGGTAACAAAAAAAATCAAAAGATTTAAATTCTATAAATAAAATAAAATAATGATATTCAAATAACAATCCTACAAATTAAACTCACGTGCTCTGACGTGTTTATACTTAATTTTCGCTCACGCTGAACGCGTTGAAATTTTTTGCAAATTAAAAAACGAAATTTATAAATTTAAAGTTCATAACAATGCTATTCCTATGGAGAAAATGGCTTACGTTTTGCCTTCCTACACCCGTTCGGGTTCGAATTTCGAAAAATCGCGTCTTAAAAGACGCCTACGATATAAAAAGAATATTTTCCTAAAATTTGGTAGCTCTACCTCCAGTAGTTTGGGATGGGCGTTGATACGTGAATGAATGAATGAATGAATAGATCAGTGAGTGAGTCAGTCAGGACTTTGCCTTTTATATATATAGATCGTAACACTATTTTTTACCGCTCCATAAAATCTTACTTTAAGTAATTCTAATGTTTTTATTATAATTACTTTGGACTTAGAAATATCGTTTTACGATACTATCACAGGTATCACTATCCTAGATCAATATTACATTCACTAAACTTCTCAAATAAAAAGTCTTTTTCGAGTTTTGTCCATTGCTCCGCACTGTGGGTAGGGGATCGGATCGGTTTATAAATCTTAATATTTAACAATAAAAATAAAAACAACAATAATACAACAATATTTTGTTAAATATTCCACAATATTTAACAAAAAATAATTTGGTCTTTAAAGGAATACAATATAAGTAAATGGTAATTAATTTCATTATGCCAATCAGATCAATTGAAAGCGAAAAAAAATATTTTTAGCAGAATAAAACTCAGTTTTAAATTGGCAGGAATTTTTCTTTTATTTCAGCTAAACGAAAACACTGTATTAGTAATGTCATAGTCTGTTATTATTATTTTTTTAGATTCATCCTTCGTAAACTAATAGTTTAATTCTTCAATTAACTTCACTCCTCTCTCTCCGCTATTTCATTTACGAGTTTTACTGCTTATATACGGATTTTGCTATTTCTATTTTTTAGTCGGCTTTCTTTATTGCTCAGGAGGCTAGAGATCCCCTTTCCTTTACTGTGACAAATTATATTTCGTCCACATTAAATTTCTCAAATTTATGCAATTTTACAAATTTTTAAAAATCGACAAAAATGTATTTTAATCCAAGAAAAGTAAATTTTCAAAGACATAAGGACCACCCACAAGGTCGGAAAAGACCTGAAAACGGCCAAAATTCTTGCATATTTTTATTTCTCAATGAAAACGTTTCAAAATTTGGCATTATACTCTTCTGAGTCGATCGAGACCATAATTTAGTTTGTAGAATTATCCAATTTTAAGTTACAATTGAGTTTATGAAAATATACCATATAAAATCATTATCGAGTAATATGACATTTGTGTTTTTACACTTAAAAACGATTAAAAAATCATTTTATGTTTACTTTAATTGGTAGTTTAATTATTTAAATCAAATAGTTTTTTTAAAAAAAAAGAAACACTTCTTAGAACTTTGAACGTTAGGAGAGGGGTCATCCAAGAACATCCGCGGCTTGAAATTGAAGTTTGTGGGATTTAAGCTGCATGATAAAATGTTTTATTGAGTTGAACTTTGATTACAAACAGAGAAACTAAAGCATTTTGAAACAGTTAAAAATCACTTGTTGACTTGCACTGTACAACTAAAAACTTAATTCAAAAGTAATAAATAATTAAGAGCTGTTCCAAGACTACCGTTCTAAGCCCGAATAATCAGAGAAAAAAATATAATGAGAATAAGTTCTTAATAAATAAGCTATGCATTTATATTTTTGATAGTTTAAACTTTCTGTTTTAGAAATAAAGTGTTAATATTTGAGTTTATTTTCATAATATTTGAGTTTATTTCATAAGTCCCGGCAGCTGACTGACCACCTGCTGGCACTAATGTTTTTAAACTCAGGATTAAAATACGAGAGACTTAATATTTTTATTGCTTGAAAAGAATCCAATTTGAAAAACACTAAAAACCTTTGAAACAAGTCGCATTTGTCATCTAACTGCTAAATTTTTTATTGCATAAAAAGAATCCAATTTGTAAAAACTTTATTAAAATTTTGGGATTTATTGTTTACATCAAGAAGAAAAGATTCAAAAGAAATATTACATTCTGACTACAGAGAATATTATTAATAATATTATACAACTAACATTTAATAGTAGTATAAGTTTTCTATTCTATATTTCTTAATACTATATGTTATAAAATTGTTAATGAAAAATATTTATACCAATCTATTGAATCAACAGGTTTAATCAGATTCCGGATACTGGTTTAAATACTTAATACCATAGATAACTGTAATTCTTACATTGTAGTATTCTTTTAATTAAAAATAGTTGATTTCATGCTTTTGAATAGCTTTAAAATTAAGATTTTCGATCTCCCAGATCACTGAGCGTTAATAGCGCTTTGTTTCTAGACTGTTTTTTAACAGCAGGTTTTTGACGATTTTTCTTATAACTATGGCTGTGCTATGACAGATGGTGGCAACTGGTGTTTAGTTGTATCTTAAATATATATTGTTTCAAAAACTTTTTAAATTAGCAATACCTTGGCCCTTAATAGTTGCACTCTTTTAAGTAATAACTATATTTTAACTATATTTTAGAAACCTGAGTCAAAAACATATTTAAAGTTTTGTTTTTTAAAATTTATAAAACTAAAATATATTTTTTAAAATTAAACACGAATAAATGAAAAAACATAATTAAATAATTATAGCGAGAATTTTTAATTCCGGTATACTGCCCTCAAAACGTGCTATTTTTTCATCTGTTGTTGACTTTTCGTAACTATAATTGCATCAAAAATGATTTTTAAGGGTTTATGATTTGTAAGCTTTCAATTCAACTATCCATTAATAAAAAAAAAATTCTATTTTGAATTTTGCGAACACCTCGAAATTTATTATTTTGGCCGTTTCCAGACCACAGTGGCTTGACGAAGTTAGAACAAATTCATCCTCCATTCTCCCTTTGGTGAAGGGTGGTTGCCAAACACGTGATAGGTCATGTGTGATGATGGGGGAATCAAGAATTTGAACTCTTCATCGCTTCAGCGTTCAAACGATTATTATTTTTCGGTGTTAACGGAATGCTTTTGTTTCTTAGTTTTAATATTTTAATTTTTCTTTATTAAAAAAATGAAGTCCCGCTATGATAAAATATACTTAAAGTAATACACTATGTTTTTTATTAAATTAAGTTTTTCTATTTTTTTCTATAATTTTATATACTTTTTTAATGGAAATATTTCTTATGCTGCCATGCTCTCAATAATGCGATTTCATTACTTGTTTTGTTTTCTTACCCTACTACTTGAAACAAGCTCGTTGGTTTTTTATAACGTCACGTGCTCCGAACTACGATTTCATTGGTTGTTTTGTTTTCTTTGACAGTGTTGAAACAAGCCCATTATATGCTTTTCAATTTATGCTCATCTAACTAAAGTTTATTTGTGTGCATGTGGTGGTGGGGGGGGGGGGGGGGTCGCGTTTCTTCGGCTGCACCAACATTTTTGACCACGGGCCGCCACTGATACCTCTGTTAGAAGAGTAACATTTTCACCTGATCAAAAATTTGCAGCACAATAATGCCTCTTGATTTACTTATTTTGCTGCCTAGTAATTTTCACGCATCCACCGATGATGCCGCATTGCCTTATAATGATTGACAATTTCCTGGCTCTGCGTGATCAGAAGTGTCTCGTAACTTCTGTAGCTCTAGTTCAGGCCAAGTAGGATCAAACAGATTCTCCTAATCGATTGTCCTTGACTTTGGGTCGGCAAGAACAGCTTGAATGTTAAAAGATTTTTTTTAAAAAACTTTTTTTTTAGTGATTCACACTTCAGCCTATATTCTGTTTTCTAATTTTAGATGGTTTTTAGTTTAAAAAAAACGGAGTCGGTTTATACATGAATATCGACGGTATTTTATATATTCAGCTTTTATGCTGTCAGTAATTTCTAGTGTTTGAATTTTTCAAAAAAGTCTTAGAACAGTACTTAAAAAGTGCTAAAATGTTTTTTCCTAACAAGCACATGAACCATGTTATTGCTTTAAAGAGAAGAACATAATATATATTTTTTAAATTTGGTATGTGAACTACAGATATTAAATTGCAATATTGCCTGTTTGTTTTGTGTTTTGTAGAAAACAGGATTCATAAACAATGTGTAAGATTTTTTAAAAATGTAAACCTTTTTTCAAATCTAGTTATTTTATATGATTATCATAACTTAAGTATACGATAACTGCTGATAATTTTTTTATTCGTGTCTTTATCTATGTTAGTTGTATGAGAGGAGGTTTAAGGTAGAATTTGTAGCATCCTCTCCTTTCTATACTTTGAAAGTTACTGTACCTTAAAGAAATAATTAAATCCCTTAAAGTAATAATTACCGTACCTCTTCTTCCTCCCCCCCCCCCCGTATTTAATATTTAAAGTAAATCGATCCCAACGCACTTTTTTCATATTTTTGTGTTCCCATGCCTGTCCCCTAAAAAAATTATATCACGCAAATGAATTTGAATTACTAAATCAAAATAACGAAGGATACTTAAAAAAAACTTTAACAAATATATGATCTCAATACATTTATATAAAGGTACTACTAGCTTTATAAACCCGGCGTTGCATAGGTGTACCCTTAATAACGTGATTGTTTTTTTTAGTGAACATTTATTTCATACCAATTGATCCCTTCTCCACTGGTCAGCACTCCATCGGTATACTATAATTTCCTCCTATTCTAATATCAGCATTAATTTTTAACAAGAAGTTCATAAAGAACTAAAATAGCCTACTTTCCTGTTACTTAAATACTTACTGAAGTTCTAATCGGAAAACAAAACTAGGTTCCTAAAGTAAATATCATCAACAACCGTTTCTACACTAGATTTATACACATTAGAAAAAAAAATCGAAACACAGCCCCCAGCTATAATTTAAACTTCTAAAAGCCAAAATCAACTATTTTCCTTAATATTCTTTCGTAAATTAATTAAATATTATTTTTCATCTGCTCGTGATTTATTTGTAGTTCGAAGAATAATTAAATATTTATTAATAACAAAAGTAATGAAACTACTCCGAACTGCATTAAAAAATAAGAAATGTAAATTAAAACTAAGCATAATTGCATGCAAAAGTATGCCTTGCCGCTTTCTTGGTAGATAATTAATGAATAATCAAAGAATCAAATGGTGCTACATTTTATGACGTCGTTCCAAACTGATTCATGAAAATATTATTTTGCTTCAAATATGTTTAAATAAATAAAGTTTCTCATGCCATTGTTGATTTGGCAACAGTGATTTAAATGACTCAAAATTGAATTTCAATGCTAATTCAATGGGAAATTCGCCGAAAGATAGTAGATTTATGTCCGTCCGGACGTACAGACAGACGGACAAAAAGTATGAAAGTTGGGTATCTGAGGTCATAGCTTTCTAACAAAAAAATAATTTTTAAGATCCGATGATTAGAACCGATTTTGGAAGAGGGATACGGACAGACAGACGGAAAGACAGACAGACATACGAACAGACAGACAGATGGACATCAACCGCATTTTAATACCTACAGTGATTTAAATGACTCAAAATTGAATTTCAATGCTAATTCAATGGGAAATTCTCCGACAGATAGTAGATTTATGTCCGTCCGGACGTACAGACAGACGGACAAAAAGTATGAAAGTTGGGTATCTGAGGTCATAGCTTTCTAACAAAAAGAATTTTTAAGATCCGATGATTAGAACTGATTTTGGAAGGGGGGTACAGACAGACGGACAGACGGACAGACAGACAGACATACGAACAGACAGACAGATGGACATCAACCGCATTTCAATACCTACAGTGATTTAAATGACTCAAAATTGAATTTCAATGCTAATTCAATGGGAAATTCGCCGACAGATAGTAGATTTATGTCCGTCCGGACGTACAGACAGACGGACAAAAAGTATGAAAGTTAGGGTATCTGAGGTCATAGCTTTCTAACAAAAAAAGAATTTTTAAGATCCGATGATTAGAACCGATTTGGAAGGGGGGTACAGACAGACAGACGGAAAGACAGACTGACATACGAACAGACAGACAGATGGACAGACAGACAGATGGACATCAACCGCATTTCAATACCTACAGCGATTTAAATGACTCAAAATTGAATTTCAATGCTAATTCAAAGGGAAATTCGCCGACAGATAGTAGATTTATGTCCGTCCGGACGTACAGACAGACGGACAAAAAGTATGAAAGTTGGGTATCTGAGGTCATAGCTTTCTAACAAAAAAAGAATTTTTAAGATCCGATGATTAGAACCGATTTTGGAAGGGGGGTACGGACGGACAGACGGACATCGACCGCATGTCAATATCTACTTTTTCATTTTTTTAATTCTTTCGAATTAAAAAAAGAAAAGTAGGCTAAAAATAGAAGTCTGATTGTATCCAGGCCCTTCTGGAAGTTGGAGGGCTTTCCCAAAGGCCGTGTTAAAATTGTCAAAATAGCTATGATATAATGGTCATTTTCTATTTGCTCTCTTACACCCGAAAATGCTCAAAATGTGATGACCATTAAACTCCATATTCGACCACTTGACAGGGCTGGGGAGCCCAGTCGGTTAAGGCGTTTGCCTTGCATGTGATAGGTCCTAGATTCGGGCCCGGGCATCTTCAAAATAACTGCCGACCTATATAGGGCCCATGCAGCCAAAAATGTCCTGTGTCCGTCATAATACCCCGTATGGTGGGAGTGCACGTTAAATATTTTTCAAAGTCCCGACGCTGCTTACGATGTCGCCCTTAAAAGTTGCATTGGGTGCCTACTCAGGTGTCGGCTTATCACCTGACTGTCGTTCTAAATTAAGACGTCCGTGGCCAATAGCTCTAGTGAGACGATAATTCAAACTGACCCTAACCCATACAACTGGATGCAAATAGCTACCTTACGTTAAATTTTCAACTTCGCCAAAAGCCGCCAACGCCAAAATTCAATCGGCCATTGTATCATCTGTACCAAATTTCCAGTTTCATAAACATAAAATACATACGCTATACGTGGAGAGAATCAACATTTCTTCGAAGTATTCATTATATCTAGAATAGTTATCGCCTTTACTGTCAATCCGACATTGTAGCAATATCTTCGTTTTTTCGAATTTGTAAACATCAATTAAATTAAATTCGGAAAAAAAATCAAAAGATTTAAATTTTATAAATAAAATTTAAAAAAATGATATTCAAATAACAATCCTACTAATTAAACTCGCATGCTCTGACGTGTTGATACTTAATTTTCGCTCACGCTGAAATTTTTTTCAAATTAGAAAACGAAATTTATAAATTAAAAGTTCATATCAATGCTATTCCTATGGAGAAATCATCTCACGTTTTGCCTTCCTACACCCGTTCGAATTTCGAAAAATCGCTTCTTAAATGACGCCTACGATAAAAAAAAAATATTTTCCTAAAATTTGGTACTCTACCTCCAGTAGTTCGGGCTGGGCGTTGATACGTGAATGAATGAATAGATGAATGAGTCAGTCAGTTAGGACTTTACCTTTTATATATATAGATAGGGGGTGATTAAGATGGGCGGCTACCTCAAACAAGGCAATTTTTTTATGGCAGCAAAACTTTAATTATACTCTTTATTATGACCAAGAAGATTGGCATTATTTTTATATCACAGCTTTTTTAGCGACAACTTTCATAAGGACTTGTTTTTTGTTATAAAATAAATGCATCATTGTGGTTTTTTTTAGATTGACGTTTGTTTACTTTTACAAAGTTTTTTGGGAGGGATTCTATTATTCCCTTTTAGGTATTAGCCTTGTCATTGATCACGGTTCTAAGCCTGCCGTCAAGCACACATAGCTCTAGTTAAGTACGACGTAACTTGTTCATGTCGTGTGATTTTTTATCTTTTCCTAATTTTTTTTTAAATTCCAAATTAACTATTTTTTAGTAAAATATTATCTAATGAAAAGAAAAAGCAGTTTAATATTGCTCCATATGTAGTTGAATTCTGTATGAATACAAATTATCTTTTTCCCATTCTTTTTTAAAATTGATTACCCATTTTTTCTAGGTGTTAATCTAGGTCTGCAATTTATATGCTACAATGTATTTGTCGGGAAAGCAGCAGTCTCTGGAGAATGGAGTACCAAAGTGGCATGTTTTGTTACTGTTATTTTTGTGAGTAATCTCCTTTTTCTATATTTCTGACTAGTTTTTAAATTTATTTTTCGGGATTTAATATATCGGTAGGCAAGACTGCCTTTCGCGTTTCGCGAATTGTACGAATATACAAAAGGAAGCTACCTCCCTTCAGCTCACTTATCTGTAGTTAACATATGGTAGGGTAGGGTCATTATGCCCCTGGCCTAAACGGCGCTGTCTAGTGTCACTTGAAAGACACTCTTTTTTCCGAAAAGAGAAGATCCTCCCTTTTTTGCCCCCACCTTGAAATAATCCTGGCTGCGAGCCTGCTGACTGCTGAGACCCCATCTTATCAATCAATCTCAATCCAGTATGCTGTATTGTCCATGTCCAAAATGGTTCTAAGCATGCAGTACCCCAAGCGAGATGTTACAGGGTTGCCAAAAACACATTTGGCGCTTTTTTTCTCGGATAGGCTTTATGTTTTGGCTCATATAAAGAAACTTTTTATTTTGTACTGTAAAGAGGTGACAGTGCTGCCATCTGTATGTTAGTAAGTGATTTGTTCAAGCATTAATAATTAAAATATTAGTTATTAATCTATCAATGCCTTTCTGTATTTTTGAACAAACTTTTTTGGTCTCTTACCCCTAGTAGCAACTTTTCATCGACCGATAATCGAATTTTCATCGTTCATCGGTGAGCCGATGAGAATTCGAATATCGGACTTTCGCTGAAAATTGCCCGATTGCTCGATAACTGCTCGGTTATGTCCGCTCGATCGATCAGCCTAGGATGAGTTTTTCCGATGAGATTCCGATCAAGTGTCAAGAAGAAATCGATAAGAATCCGATGAGTAGTAATCGAAATCTCATCGGCCGATGGAATTTCGAACACTTTGCGATAAAATTCCGAACAGTTTACGACATGTTAGTACAAAAGTTTTAAACGAGATGGCGACACTATTTTTTTCTGTTAGTCAGGTAGAATTCACCTCGTTTCGAATTCAGCTGGGGGACAGAACCCCCAACCTCGGGCTCCGCACTCTTGACTCGCAACTGGAACCGTGCGTTAGACCTCACGACTATCGACACTTGCACTATATTTGAGTTTAAATAAAGAGGTCAAAAGGTTGATCGTTAAAGAAGTTTTTATGTTATTGATTAAGACATTTTAATTTTGATTTTTCCTTTTAAATATTAATTTAAGTTAAAAGTACTAATAGAAATATCTTAAATTTAAAAATAACTCTTGTAACTTACGTATTGAAAAGTTGTTTGGTTCATAATATTTATTCAAAAATCTATTTTCTTTAAGTTAAGTTTTTCTTTTAAGTTGAAATTAATCATGGCCAAAAAGTTAAAAATTAATTTCCAAGTAAATAAAAGAAATGAGTTATCACACAGTAAAAATATTTCTCTTCGCACGTAATTAAAAATTTTGTGTGTAAGTAAATAAAAATAACTATTACCAGTTTGAATATAATAGTTTTCGGATATTAAGTTTTCGAAATAATTTAACGCAATTTGTATGTACTAAAATAAAAAAAGCCACTTTTTTCGGTTTCTTATCGTTGCGATATCGATTCGTCATAGTTTTCCGATTGAACGTACATTGATTGAATTTTCACTTTTGACCGATATCGAATCGATGACTTTTATCGATAGAATTTCGTTCACCGATTTCCGATGTCGCCTCGTGCACTTTCGGATTACGGATGCGATCACCGGTGAGTTTTCGCTGAATCCGATGAACGATCGATGATCGATCGAGCAAATTTCGAGAAACAATGCTACTAGGGACCCGTAATCATTTTTTTAAAAATAGATAAAAACGTTCACCAATTGATATCGAAAATAAAAATAGGGATTTTGCATTAAAAACAATTCTCAAATACTCATATTTTTATTATTTCTTTTATTGCCGGATTTAAAAAATGAAATTTTCATTAGAAAAAAAAATAGCCTTTCTCATCTGGTCATAGGTTTAAAATGCAGTAAAAATGTTTCAGACATCATCGTTTTTAGACATCATTAGACATGATAGACGTGTATCGGATAAACGTGGATATGCTCTTGTGAAGAAAAGGTGAGAAAATTGAAGCTCCCGAAAATCTATCTTTTTATGAAGAATCTAACACAAAGACCAAATATCTTGGAACTCCTTGATTTAGACGTCCAATAGAAATATAATTTTGGTACGTCGAAAAATATAACGACATGCGCATCTATTAGCTATCCATAATATCGACCCAGGTAGCACAACAATGTTGGCCGACATTCTACCGACATCGGCCAACATTGCGAAAGTCGAGGAATGTTGAAAGTTGTAATCGCGACATCTGTCGACATTCACAGGCATTGGGAATTTTTTTAAATTATTATGACTTTAAATTCATTTTATTTTGATGTTGGAAGAATGAAACAATAAAGTTAATAATAATGCTGATAAGTTTTAGTCATTATTTAAAAAGATAATAATTTTTGAAAATATTCGAATATTGTGGGGACATCTGGCGACATTGTGGATACAACGTCGATGAAACAACATTGGCCAACATTGATCGATGTTTACTAGGTACTCGATTCACGTGAGTGTTAAGCCTACTCTTGAAAACGCGGAAATAGGACTTCTTCGAGTGCTTTAGGGATGTGAGGTTTTTTAAAAACGGGTTTTAGGTTTATCGGTGGCGCTGAGATCAACATAAAAACGTTAGCTGCTTTATGGTTTGTTTACATCAGGGAGGAGAGTACGATCAACGCTGTATTCTTTTAAGTTTTCGATTATTTTAGTCGTTTAAATCTATAGTAATACGCCAGCTTTAATGAAAAAAAATCAAAAACTATTTGTAATGAGTTGTAATAGAAAGTCGAGAAACAAACAGTATCATTGTTTTGTTCCTGGCTACAGATCGAACAGTAAGAAACTTTCGTTGTTTTCTGTGCCAAAAAATGCAGAAGTTCTTGAAACTTAGAAGAAGGCAATCTTGTGAAGTGCACTTTGAAGAGGATTTTATTGAGAGCCATTATAAATGCATAATTAACAATGAAGTTTTAATGCCTAGAGGTAAGACTGTTATAAACAGAGTCAATTCCAACCAAATTCCCTGACTTTCCCCATTATTTATCAAAGAAAGTTCCTGTAAAACGTAAAACAAAAATTCGGTAGAAGGAGGAGAAAAATCTTGAAGATTAGTGAACCAGAAATTGATTTTAACACTTAGAACATCACAGAAGAAAATAATATCGAGGACATTTACAACATAGCTTTGCCTTCAAAATGTGGATCAAAGTTACGAGAAAAATCCAAATGTCATAAGTTTCTGTTCATGGAGAGAGGCAAATCTGTGTGCTTTGCCCTGCAAACAAATTGATGTTGAGAAGCTTCGGGATACATATACCTGCACTGGATACGTGAAGAACATTTCTATTTTTACAAAACCGGTAGAAGCCAAGACATTAGAAGGCCTTATCAAAAAACTCGACAAGTGTATGTGAAGGAGTTGGAACTGTAATTGAATTTAGATCCGATATTCAGATGGAAACATTAAAATTGATGGAGAGGTCCTTCGCTTAAAAAAGTGCAAAGGGACAGTAGAAAGTGACTTTTATTTCGTATTTGTATGACTGGGAAATCCATGCTCTTAATGAAGGTGGTTTTATTATCAACAGTTTTATCACTTGTCTAGTATTTGACCAAAAGTTTAAATTTCAAATATCTTATGACTTCATGTATAAGCCAAGATAAAATTGAAAGTTTATTTGCAGTGATTCGTCAATGTAAAGACTGCAACGATTATCTTGCATATTTTGAGTTTTTGACAATTGTAGAATGTCTAAGTTTTTACAATTTAGCACGGCCACCTAAAGTACACAATGTAGAAACCGATATCATTAATTCTTTATTAACAGAACAGGATAATCAAACTGTAAGTAGCAACACTTTCGGCACTGTCTGTGACGTAAGCACGTAAAGTGTCATTTTCGCAACGATTTATGAATGAATATGATATAAAAAAAAGTGAACTTTTTTACACGTTGTTATAAAAAGATTGTTAAGATAATGCTGGATTTAAAATAAATTTCTATTTTTTTTTTAATATGTATATTTCATAATTGTGTAAGATGTTTTAGTGAATTATCTGTCATAAAATTAATTATGGACTATTTGTTCAATTTTATTCTTGGTAAAGTGTAAATATCAAATCCCTCGTATTGTATTCTGTGCTACAGTAAATAGAGACATGAATATGTACTTGAATAAATATAGAACAGTCTAATTAGTTATTAATTTTATGATTTGTTTTTTGTGAAACATTTCGTACAGAAGCATTAGCAATATTTCTAAAGCTTCTGTACGAATTAATAATTGTTTTTTTTTTAATATATTAAAGTAGAAAATACATAACTATCTAAAACATGAAATTTAATAAAATTACATGTAAAAAATAGTTTAATTGAAGTTTGTGCATAAGATTTACAGATTTTGTCAAGAATTTAACAGTTTATCTACACTTTAATTATATGAAATAAAACCTATACCCAATGGAGGTACGTAAACATATTTTTATTCAACTCTACCTACAGTAATTTTTCGTCTTTTAATGGTATCGACCATCCCTATATAAATACATCCAGAGATGTTGTGTAGTTAACTTTAAACAATCTGGGAAAAATATGTGCTATGTATCAGATATTTAATATATGAATAATAATACGTAAAATTTGTTTTAATTTGACTCTGAAGCAGTACAGAAAAAAGAGCTATGTCGTAATGTAGTGTTTTATATAGCTGTCTGAATTACTAGTTTTTAAAATTACAATAGTACTAATAATACAATATTTCTTGATTAATTTTATTTATTTAACCTATTGTTAATTGTTTTACAACATCGCATATAGACATTGGCTGACATAAAAATGACACCCTTGCGAATATTGTACGACGTCGTTTTACGACATTGACCAACATTTATCAACGTCGTACAATATCGCATATCGACATTGGCCGACATAAAAATTACACCCTTGCAGATATTGTACGACATCGGTTTACGACATTGAATAACATTAGTCGTAGCACATTCATGGGCGTTCTTTTACAGTACTTCTCAATTATACATTTGTAATTATAATGTAATTATCATGTAATCTAATTAACAAAATTTTTGTTAATTAGAAAAATATAAAGAAAATTACCTTTGTAAATAATTAACTTTTTCTACTACTTTTCGACTAATGTTGATCAATGTCGTAAACCGACGTCGTACAATATTTGCAAGGGTGTCATTTTTATGTCGGCCAATGTCGATATGCGATATTGTACGACGTTGATAAATGTTGGTCAATGTCGTAAAACGACGTCGTACAATATTTGCTAGGGGGTCCATTTTTATGTCGGCCAATGTCAATATGCGGTGTTGATCAATGTCGTAAACCGATGTCGTACAATATCTGCAAGGGTGTCATTTTTATGTCAGCCAATGTCGATATGCGATATTGTACGACGTTGATAAATGTTGGCCAATGTCGTAAAACGACGTCGTACAATATTTGCTAGGGGGGTCCATTTTGACGTCGGCCAATATTGACACCAATGTCGGCCAATATATTTTTTTTTAATATTGGCCGACGTTGGTGTGCTACCTGGGGAAGTCAAATAAATAGGAGTTGATGAACATCCATTAGAAGTCCCAAATGTCTAAGTCTAAATTAGTGTACACATAGATATCTTATAGATATCCAAAAAATAGATTTTGTGGACGGATATGCAATAGATGTCCAAAAGACATCTCGAACGGCTAATGGATCATGTAGATTACCAATAGATATCTTGTAGACAATAGTGGCTGTGTGGGAAATAATTAGGTTTATTTCTTTAAAATAGATGAAACTGTGTGTGTGTGTGCCGGCACATAAATAACGTTACACTAAAAACGTAT
>JAFNEN010001241.1:35000-40555 GCA_019343175.1 Oedothorax gibbosus
GGTGAAAATGGGTTACATGGCAAAGCAATTCTTTTGCAAAAATTGTGATTTCAAAACTAATGCATTACCTCTATTTGATGGACAGTCCCTCTTAATCCACACAGATTAGCAGGTGTCAGATTATCACTTGATTATCGATCTTATGACGCGCTTCGCCGGTAACTCTTGTGTATATCCAGCTTCAAAAAGAAGGTAAGAAAACTTTCTTTTTATAATCGAGCTATTGATAAGTGATAAGTTTGCAATCAGTGGAACGCTTTACCAGATAACAATGTGTATTCAAAGATTAGAACAATTTTAGAAGAATCCTGATATAGTTATTGGAGGTTGGTAAAATATTAGTAAGCTTAATGAACCAACTGGGCCCCTGAATTTTTGTTGGTAGTCGAATTTTGTATTTGTTAAAGTAATGTATAGATTATTGACCGCTGCATTATCTGACTCACCATAATAGCAATTCATGCCAGTAAATGAAACGCATGCACATGAGTAAAGTTTATTGACTTAAAGTTCATAATTCATAAAGCATAAAAAACTACTTAATTTAGAAAAATTAAGCTATAAAGTTTTAAAACAAACATATAAATAATATAAAAATAGTTATCTGCTATAGTATAACTCTACAGCATAGGCATCAGTCAGTCGAATAAATTTCACATTCGAATTTCAATTGACTTCTGAATATTATTATTTTTGTAGAGAATGGAGTAAAATTTTAACAATGAAGGTCTGATCGTGTAAGTTGGTCGAATTCCTTACCACGTAGAGCTTTTGGTGCATAGCAATTCCCTCTGAGACCAAACGGAACTTTCAATTGCAGCATCCATGCAATCAGGCAGTCGCACTTGATTGAATTTCCTGAAAAATACAAAAGTCACTTAAAAATATTTTAAATGTTTTATAGATTAAAAAACATTAAAACTATTATTTTTCAAGATAATTTAATTTTAATAAATAATATGTTTCACTCTGAATGTAAGATCCAAAATAATGTTTCAGAAGAAGACAATGTAATGAAATGTCTTAAATTGTATCCATCTATCTTGTGAAGGAGCGCATACGCATTTTTAGCCTACTTTTCTTTTTTTAATTCGAAAGAATTAAAAAAAATGAAAAAGTAGGTATTGACATGCGGTCGATGTCCGTCTGTCTGTCTGTCCGTCTGTACCCCCCTTCCAAAATCGGTTCTATCCATCGGATCTTAAAAATTCTTTTTTTGTTAGAAAGCTATGACCTCAGATACCCAACTTTCATACTTTTTGTCCGTCTGTCTGTACGTCCGGACGGACATAAATCTACTATCTGTCGGAGAATTTCCCATTGAATTAGCATTGAAATTCAATTTTGAGTCATTTAAATCACTGTAGGTATTGAAATGCGGTTGATGTCCATCTGTCTGTCTGTCCGTATGTCTGTCTTTCCGTCTGTCTGTCCGTACCCCCCTTCCAAAATCGGTTCTAATCATCGGATCTTAAAAATTATTTTTTGTTAGAAAGCTATGACCTCAGATACCCAACTTTCCTACTTTTTGTCCGTCTGTCTGTACGCCCGGACGGACATAAATCTACTATCTTTCGGCGAATTTCCCATTGAATTAGCATAGAAATTCAATTTTGAGTCATTTAAATCACTGTTGCCAAATCAACAATGGCATGAGAAACTTTATTTATTTAAACATATTTGAAGCAAAATTATATTTTCATGAATCAGTTTGGAATGACGTCATAAAATGTAGCACAATTTGATTCTTTGATTATTCATTAATTATCTACCAAGAAAGCGGCAAGGCATACTTTTGCATGCAATTATGCTTAGTTTTAATTTACATTTCTTATTTTTTAATGCAGTTCGGAGTAGTTTCATTACTTTTGTTATTAATAAATATTTAATTATTCTTCGAACAACAAATAAATCACGAGCAGATGATAAATAATATTTAATTAATTTGCGAAAGAATATTAAGGAAAATAGTTGATTTTGGCTTTTAGAAGTTTAAATTATAGCTGGGTGCTGTGTTTCGATTTTTTTTTCTAATGTGTATAAATCTAGTGTAGAAACGGCTGTTGATGATATTTACTTTAGGAACCTAGTTTTTTTCCCCGATTAGAACTTCAGTAAGTATTTAAGTAACAGGAAATTAGTCTATTTTAGTTCTTTATGAACTTCTTGTTTTTTCAATTTTCAGAAAAGGGTATAGTTGCAAAACTCACATTTCCCAAAATACAACTAAAATATATACGGCAGTTAGGCATATTATGCTCTCTAGTCCCTTTTAACTTCGTCACTTACCACTGACGTCGAGATGGAAGAGCTGTGATATGACCGGTTGGAAAGTGGCTTCTGGCAGAACGGCAATCATGTTCCCTGCGAGATACACATATTTGAGAGCGGGCATGTCGGAGAACATGTCGTTGGGAAGTGTGGATATCATATTGTACCTGAAACAGAAATGAATCGTACTGTTTGTATTGACCAAACACTGGAGGGATTTTCGATTTTTTTCTTGTTGTAAAAATTCACAGGTAGACTTTTCAAATTTCATCCACTTGTTAAGCACACAAATTAACAACAATTCAATATTTAAAAATACAAATATTCTTACTCATTTTGTTTTTAATTTAAATTTTTGGTGATTTTTAAGCATTTTTAAAATCCCTACTAGTTTTTTTCTTTTTCATATTTTTTAACAAAATTTTGAACATAATCTTTGATAATATTTAAAGAAACGTATGCATTCCGATTTAAACTTAAGTGAACAATTTCTAAAAAAAAATATTTTTTTTACTAAATTTGACGGAAAAATGCATGAAAAAAGTGAATTTTCAACTTTGAAGGTCATTTTAAAAAAATTTGGTTGAAAAAAAAAGCGGAATGCATACATCTATTTAGTATATATTTATAATAACAAAAACACAATTTTTTAGTAATTATTTTTTTAATAAACACACACAGTAGTTTTTTATCCAAAGTATAATATTAAAAAAGCCTTAGCATTTTGAATGTTCTCAAAATACAAAAACGACGAACAGAGATATGAGCTTTTAAAGTTTTGGATCATGGAATAGCAGGATTAAATATTGATTGCCGTGTCCCTTTCAAAAATTCATAACTAAAGAAGTAAAGGTAATTTCTTAAAATCGTTTTCGGAGAATTGTTAAGAAAGGTTTGAATATTATTTTTAAAATATTAATTTTTTTGTTGAGATTTTTGGGTATCGGACCCCCTTAATTAGTTTTACTGTATGTTCACACAAGTTCCGAAGTAGCTGTGTTAATGTTAAAAGGGGCTTGCACACGCCACGATGGCATTTGAAAAACGCGTTCTCGACAGCCGAAACCCGACAAGCCAAAATCCTGACAGGGTGTGTGACAGGGACAAATCCCGAATGGGTCGAAAGCTCGACAAATCTATAAATTAAAGCTGTTATATGCTTAATTGAGGGTAATTTAATTGCACATTTATGCATTTGGAAAGATTCACTTTTCTTTTATTGCAATGTAAACATAAAATGCTTTTGGTTCGAATAAGGTGCGTTTCATTCGAAATGCATTTTTATACGAAAATCACATAGATAATTAATCAAAGCATATTTAAGAATCGATTGGGTTTCTAGTGTTTTCTTTTTATAATTCGGACTTATTTTTCATGTGGTGTGGTCTGGATGGATATAATCTTTTCTTATAATGGGTAATGTAGTAAGTTAACTGTGTTTTTCACGCTGAGTTCAAGTATTTAATAAGACACGTGTGATTAATTTGTTTCTTTTGTACAGTCAAAAGCGCGTTTTATTTAGGATAAATAAGGAATTCCTTATCCTTATATAAGGAATTAAAGTAAGTAGGATACAATAATTTGTAATAGTAAATATTAATTTTTTGAAAATGTAATTGCAAAATTAGTTTAACTTACACATGTTTACGAAATTTTTGCCTTTTCATAAACATTAATTATCATATTAAATTGTGTAAATTTGGTTTTATAAAATCAATAACCTTAAATTTTATAACTACAATTAATTATTACCAAAACCAAAAGAGTAAATTTCGATACATACATCATCCCCATTCCCTTTTTTGACCTTCGGTTGCTTAACGAAATAAATTTTTTTTTAAATTAGAATTGTACTCAATTTTTGAAAGTTTCACTTGATTTTTCCCTAAAAACACCCCGCACATTTTAAGCCATATTAGAAACTGCGTCCCGCGCCCGCCACTGTTTTATTTACTACTACATCCCTGAACCAGCCACGTGACACAATTTTTTATAAACAGAAGACAGCCGGTAATATATTTTTTTTACAGTTTATATTTCATTTAAAATAAACAATTTAGATTTTTTTTTTAAAAATCGAGAAATGGACAAAACAATATATGTATTTTTATTGTAGGGTTCTGTCGGGATTTTGGCTTGTCGGAATTTTGGCTGTCGTTAGCAGTAAATGCTCTTTAAATAGGAAGCGAAAAAAATTACCATCACATGTAAATTTATAGCACAGAGTGATGACAGCTTTTTTGCCCTCGTCCTGTGCTGATAAATTAGATGATATTTTAACAATGTGTAAAGCGAACTCACTGCAAGTCGATAGCATTAAGCTTGTTCCTTCCTCTCGGGAACATGGTCCTCTTGATGCCCACAATCGCGTTATATGGGAGGTTTATAGTTTTCAAGTCAGTGAATTCAGCAAACGCGTTGTCTTCCAGCTGCTTAATTTTGCAATTCTTGCAGTGCAGGATCGAAGCTTCTTGGAGACATTGCTGCGGAAGTCGGCGGTCAGTTTCTTCAGAGGCACGTCCCGCATGACTATGCGCTCCAGATTCTTGAAGACGGCCAGCTGCTTCCAGTCCAAACCGCCCAGTATCTTCACCTAAGAAATACTATTTATAGTTCACGTCCATAGTATACCGGAACCGTCATTTTTGAAATAAGATCAAATGCTGAGACTTCTAAAAAAATGCCTATTACTTTCCCCTGAAAATTGCTTCAAGGTTCATAGTCAACTAATAGCTGTAGGTTTGAGCAAAAATTAGGTCAAAACAGTGTAAAACTGCTCGACAGATTTCATTTTCATAAATTTCCATAATTTTTTTTCTCCGCTGCTGTTTATTCTAGAAAAACCAATTTTTTTATGTAAAGTAATCTTCAGTCCTCTCTGCAGTTTTTTTATTGTTCTACGAAGTTTAGTTTGCCTGATAAAATAGAATAATCGATTTCGCCTTAAACATAGCGAAATGTGCAGAGTACGCTGATAAGCATATAGCCACGCTTCCTAAGTATTTGGAATTGGCATCGTAAAGTGTGAGCACTCTTCATTCACGCACTCTTCAACTTTCATTTTAGCTTCCACACTACGTTTATAGTGTTCAACTTTCATTTTAGCTTCCACACTACGTTTATAGTGTAAAAAGAGAGTGGAAGGTATTATAATCGTTCAGTTCGTCTGTCTGTCCGTCACCCACTTTCATAGGCCAAACTACAAATGATACAGATAAGTGTGATACGTCAAAAATTCAACAAATCGAAATTAGAAAACATAGAAAATTTCAGAAAAAATCGAA